>JAVQKG010050492.1:0-12751 GCA_036025885.1 Hypseleotris bucephala
GCGGAGTGATATAGCTACATTACTGCAATATCACTCCGCTGACAGCGTATAGTCCCTTCTTTTTTCCGCTTAAAAAAATCGCCACATTTCATTTTGTGTAAACATCCTTCCGTGGTGGGTTGTGTAATGTATTAAATATAATATAATAATCGTATTAAATAGGGAAAACGTGGAAGCGCTTGGTGGCTTCTAAAAGGTAGCTCGAGGTGGTCCCATAGGAATACATGGGAGAAGCTAACTGCTAACAAATTAAAACCTTTCGCTACAAGAACTTACCACATGCATCAATATGAGAGAGCTATATATCCACTCGTCTAAAGTGATAGCAGAACATAGTTGAATTTAGAAAAACGGTGGTGTGTTCCTTTAACATTTATATGGCCCAGCAGCAGCCTACAAGTGGCTCTGTGCAGTGAGGAGTGTCTGGAGCAGAATCAATAGTTTGTCTAAAGAAGGAGGGAGCACGAAGTTAAACACATTCCTGGTCCTGAGTGAAGCTGTACCTGCCAGCTGACGGCCCGGGACTGAGGGGGATTTTCCAAAAGGAATAAGCCCTTGGCCCAACAAACAGTCCTCTCTCAATAGTTGTCTTCTACTTCTACAGTGTTAAAGCTAAGCAGATCAGAAAGGCAATCCAACAAAAGACACAGGACCAGGTGGTGGGCACAAAGTGGCTGAGGCACACCCTTTTACATTAGACTACCTGAGGCCTAAAATGTGCAAGTTTCATGTACAGTTTAAAATCTACTATATCAAGAAGCCACAAGATGTTTCAAAACCTCCAATGTATTTCACAATTTCACAAAGCCAGCCTGACTAAGCATATGTTAACAACAGCGATCTTACTCATTTGACAATTGTTTTTTCAAGATTCAGCATTTTGAAATACTAGCTGTATTATCTTACATTTGAGTATACATTGTCAACACAAAAAGTTATGGTCGGAATTGAAGACCCTAACCCTAACCCTAACCCATTTTCAGCAACAGTTGCCATTATTAGGCCAAGGAGCAAATATTGTGTCTAGATCAGAGTGGAACTGTGATGCTTGGCTGTCATGTGCTTCATGTCACTTTATTGAGCAAGATCAGAAACAGGTAATCACTGCATTTAAGTGTGAAACATTCCCATTATCTGTGATTTACCTAAAATGGGTGTGATTCTCAATAACTGCGTGCCTCCTGATTGTAATTCAAGCTCCATGTGTCACATTGAGCAGCGCATGAACAATGAGCCGAATGTAAGCAACTGTTACATAAGCAATCAATGGCTGACAGGTTCTCAATAGGGCTTCCTGTTGGTGTTGTAGACACGCATCGATACAATTGAATTAGCACTACACAATCACACAGAACCTTTGCCCATAGGCATTGACAGCAGCAGGGCCTGGACCTGCAGCTGCCAATGCTAACGTTATCTTCTTGACTGTGAAAACAAGGAATGTTTCATCAGACTAAAATGCACCTAAATCAGGGCTACAGCAGGTCGACAAACAAAATGTGGGGCTAAAATGTGGCCAAATCCAAATCATTTGTATTCATAACAAAAGCAACAATAATTCAGTTTCAGAACACAACACACTGCTCTAGAGCTATAAGAAAACTAGTTTAATTTAAGGCTATGACTGATCATATCATGATAAGAATGTAACTGTGTTTTGGAAAACCTTAGCAAACTGTAATAGACTTTGTTCTTTGTGATGTATGATTGGTCAAATTCTTATAATACATTTGCATACATTGTACATTCATTGAGAACACTCCTTAAAGATCCTGCAGTGCATATTGTCAGCATTTTTACACCCCTAAAGTTTAGTTTCTTTAAAGTCTGCAGACATAAACTGAGCTTGACTAGTGCACCTTGACACTGTGAGAGGAGTATCCAGCGCTTGAAGGCCTGCATGTGACAATGTCAGAGCCAATACATCAGCTCATACAGCCATGAAGATGACGTAACCCACTGCCATGATTCACAACACATGGCAGAGACAATGTAAGCAAAAGACGGTGGTGCAAAAATATGTATCTCAAAGGTTAAGCAAAGAAATAAGTGCTATTAGTGTTTTTAATGAAATGTTGAGAAGTGAAGTGTGACTAGAACAGCCTCTTCCTCTTGTAGACAGTCTAATTTTAAATCAACCATGCAACTAAAGACAGCAGTTTGCAGTAATGTTGCATTCTACACTTTCAGATGTATGCCCTTTAATAACAATGTGCAGACATGTTATCTCCCATTGCATGATGTAAATCTGACCATCACAGCTTACAAGTAGGACATCTTTATTTGTTTATAATCACTTTTCTTTGAAGCAGTGAGGCTTACTTCCTGCATTCACTTCTTCTATCTGCTGCTGTGCTACTGTTTACCACAATGTCAACACATGACACATCTGTCTACTCACAACTAACCTTCAAAAATGCATCAGTGAAAAGAAAATATATTGAACATATTTGACATTTCTAAGCAATCTCCCATGACCAACTTTTGTCCTCTGCATTATACAGTCACTGACAGACTATAGCACCAAAACAGCCCAGTCAGGACTTCAATCCCCTCCTTACTTCAATCAAAGCCCGTCAGCAGCTTTGCCCTAAGGCTGAATGGCCGTAGACCTCTCTGTGTGGCTGTGACCGCTGAGATCTGCATTAAACCGTGGCAAAGGCAGAGGCATCCCCCGCCACCTCCTCATTGTCCCGGGACAGCATGCTGTGACCCCTGACCCTTCACCTCTGACCTCTGTGTGGGTGTGTCTCAGTAAATCCCAGGAGGCGCTTAAATGAACTGCTACTTTGACAGATGCGGAGATGTTAATTAGCCACACACAGTTCAAGCTAGGGATGCACCGATACCGATACTGGATCGGTGGATCGGCAAATGTGGCCGATCCTGGAACAGATATCATTTATTATACTTTTTCGTAATTATGAGCTGTAAGTGGTAAATGACCTTATAATTACACTGTAACTCAAAAATGGCAAAAGTTAGACATTTTTATGATCATCTGGTCTTAGTTCCATCATATTTTGGTTTCATATTTTTTGATAATACCATGCCTTTAGTTTTTGCATTAGTATCGGTGGACATCGGGTATTGGTCAGTCCACAAAGCCCAAATATCGGGATCGGTATCGGGACTGAAAAAGCTGGATCGGTGCATCACTAGTTCAAGCATCATGCAACAGAAGCTAGCTCTAGTCAACAGATAGGGAGACACAGAGTGCAGCTTGTAATCAACATGTCAAATGCTAACTGTGCTAATGATAATTTGTTAACCCTTTTTATAGCACCAGAGAACTATTTTCTTGTGTCTATTTTTATTTTTGGTTAGATTTGCAAAAGCAACAATTACTGGAAAATGTAACAAATGAAGCACAAACTTATAGTTTATCTATAGTATATCTTTTCAAATCTCAGTGTTTTTAAGTGAGTACCTGCCTCTCCTCCTTGTGCCGGGACAGCAGCTTTATGTTTGATAATGACACTCTCTCCTCCTTGGGACTGTTTCCGAGCATCTTATCTCAACACAGGCGCTTTATTCACTTGCTCATTTCAAGATTTTAAGTTAGATCTGGGCGCCCTGTTGCTGCCATGGGGACCATTTTGGCTCTGTCAGCACTTCAGAGTTTCAGCCCGAGGTAAATTGCCCTTTCACTGTACCCCCCATTCCTTTACTGCTGCTCCCTCCTTTTTGGGACCAGTGAAAGACAAAAAATCCCCATCCTCCAATCTCCCGAGAGGCATGACTGGTCCTACGTCTTTTCTTTTCTCTCCGATTCATTCACCCACAATGTTTAGCAGCAACAGCACACACTCCTCCTACTCCAGCCCGGCTCTATACAGGCCTTTATACAACTGTGTGCATACAAACTCAACAAGGCACAACAAGGGCCCACAGGGGAGCTATGGGCTTTTAGTTTTGAGCTGCAATTTCTTTCATTTCATTGATTTATTTGACTCTGGTGGTGCCCCAAACTAGGGCTGCACAATATTAGAATAATATTTCATACTTGATAAATGAGTTGAATATTGTAATATTGATATTTTTGGAATAAAGAAGAGAATTAAGCCCTTTATTTATTAAATTAGCTCAAATAAAAACTTGTAACTAATTGAGGACACAATTTGATTTTTAAAAATTCAGACACAACACATTTTTTATTCAAGTCACTAATAAGAGAAATTACATTAACTCTGCAAATATCAGAGTAAAGACCATAACGTTACTGCTATATGTTTTTGGGGGACTTTTAGTACTCCCTGTTATTTCTGTTTTTCCACACTTACATCAAAAGTTCTCTTTAGAGGTTTTTTTTATGGGTCTAAATTGTGGTCAGAAATTGGTTGTCTGTGTATTGGCCAATGCTTAGAGCTGGATTAGGCACAATTTTGTCCTGGTTATGATTTAGACATGGATTGGTTTCCGGTTTAGTTTTGGTTTAGCCTTGGTTTACTTACACATGGATTATATCTGCTTCACAACTATTTTGTGGCTTTAAACATGACTACTTGCAAAGTATTGTTTTTGATAGTGTGGTACCAACTCAACAATGAACATGACACAAGAGGAAGCAGCAATGTTAGATAAAGAACAGTTAAAAGTGTAGTGCATCTGCTGCTGATTTCTGCCTCACAGAACGGGTTTATTGCCGACATAAGAGAAACCGATACTTCCTGCTCGACATACGGACCTAGTTTAATGTATGGATCGAGGTAAGCCACAATAAGCTCCTGACTATTTTCTCTGGTGAAATATGGGAGCTTCTTCTTCCCTTTTGTGCAGATGGTGACCTTTAAGTTTCCGCTGTAGGCATGTCAATTACATCAACCTGGAATAAAAACAGAGCCCATAAGAGCAACCATTTGAAAAAAAAAATAAGGGTATGTGAGTTGGCACGTTCAGACACTTTCAGGGAAAAATGTTATTACCTTGCTCTTGTGAACTTCAGACATGGACTACCCATAAATGATGTTGTAATAATGTCATATTTGGGCCCATAGGGAAATTCTTTGAGCGCAAATCAGGTTCAGCTATGAAGTGGGCTGGCAGGGAGTCAAAATTGAGTTTAAGAGCACTATAGTGGAGCAGCAATACATAAAAAAAATATCAGATGGATGTTAGGAAAGACGTGTGGAAAAATACAAGGGTTTAGTAATGCGTATCAAAGCAGACAATGGCATAAGCAGAATACTTCTATGAATCTCCACACTAAAGTAATGCTTATGGTCATGATCCATAGAGATATGTTTATATGTGCTATAAATGGATGCATAAGCTCTGAACAGGAATAATTAGGCACACATATAGCCATGGTGTGCTTTAGATAAATACCTTACAAAGTATAGGACAACACAAGGACTAAATCAACTCTAATCCAGATCCAAAGTAAAACAGGACTAAATCAGGGTGCAGCTTGAACTAAACAAGCACTGAACCAGGTCTAAACCTTTTAACAATGTAAATCTCTATAAAATCCTAGCTGGCAAAATACTGGCTTGCACTGGCTACAGCACACACCAACAGAAATGTTTTTTTGTTTACTTGATTCTTAGACTAGTCTCAAAAAGATTGCCAGTGTCCTATTATGGATAAGCTACTCTAATGAAGAACCACATGAACTAGCTTTAGATTTAGTCTGGTCCATCTTGTCTTTGGCATTGTCCTCTTACTCCCATTTGTGTGATTGCTCCAAGACCCAACTCTCCCTGGTCTGGAAAGGTGTAGATAAAGAGGATGAAAACAGCCTAATTTTTCCGTCCACACAGAGATCAGCTAACACGGGCCTGGTTTAGCTGATCCCCTCAACAGCCGGTCCATTATGTTGTCAGGAAGTTGGGATAATGCCACCAGGAAGTTTCGAAGTGAGCGGCCTCTGTGTACTGTACAGCCAGGGTTCGGCCAAGAGGTACAGAAAGGTGAGGGTTGGTGCGGCTTTGACTAAACAGGGCGTGGGCGAAATGGAAATTGAGTCAGTTAAATAAACGCCTAATTAGTATCGTACCATTGCGACATAAGACCATTGACGTGGTTTCTATTGACAATACAATTCACCTGGGTTAGCTCCGCGAACTATTTCTCATAAGTCTGTCTGGGATTAGCATGAAGAGAGAAAGATGTGAGAATAACCCATGGCTACGGTTAGTGTTGGTATAGTTACTTGGAAATTAACCAACTTTAGAATATTATTACATGTTTATTACTATATTGTTACCACACATTTATCGTTTCATTACCTTGAAGTAAAGTGCTACATTATCAAAAGCTATGTACCTAATAGCATGTCAAATTTCCCACAAACATATGCTCAGTGGTCACCAATATCAAACTATGGTGTGTCAGGTCAAGTTTTGCCATCCCAGTCAATGGAAAAGTGGCTTAAGTCACTGTGCTAGGCTATAGAGCCAATGAACCCATATGTTTAGAGAAATAACAGGCTTTACGTCTTGAAGACTGAGTTGGAGATCACAGCCTAGCAACCTCTAATGCACCACTACATCAGCAGCTATGACATAATGGGGCTGTAGCAGCAGTGCAATTAGCAGATACTGTGCCATTAAAAGCCAAGCCAAAGAGCAGCTAACCACCCATCGAAAATCCAGTTCCTCCAAGCTTTCTGAGACGCCGAAAGTTTGAAATGTCAGCAAGAAATATACAGTAGGTCAAAGAGGGGTGATTTTGATAAGACTATGGGTGTATCTGTCAGGAATCTGTGTCTGTTTGTGAATGCAAGGAATTACAAGGAAAGGCTTTCATTCATTAAGGTCCATTATAGAAGCATCAAAGGAGGATATTGTGTTTCAGGAAGCCAGCAGCCTCTATGCAAATTCATTCAAACTAAAACTATAAGTAGGAGATCCCATGGGATTGCTTTTTTTAAATTATTTTGTAGATGACAGCAAAATATAAGATCATTTGAAATGTGCTTGAATCTGTTTTTGAACACGCTAGACTATATTCCACTCACATAAAGCTTTTGTTTCTCAATGCCATTTCCATTTTACAATTTCCGACATTACTGGAAAGTTATTATAGTTCTATTGCAATGACAGCAGCTTGTGATGTTCAGTTAACCTTTATAATAATTCATTGCGTGAAACTACATTATGACTAAATCTGTAAAAAGTAGTTAAGACCTATTGTATGCGCTAAAAAAACTTAATAATCCAACTCAAAATATTTCCAAGTCTTATTGTTACCCAAATGTTCGGCAAAGTTTTTCTGCTTTTAGATTATAACATTAGATTAGCTAGATTAACCACATTTGCTGGCTTGCAGTTTCAATGGCAGCCAAATAGAAACTTAATCTTATTACTGCAATGTATGGTCCATATCAGTGAATGTAATACATTTTAATCACAGATTGCAATGCATCATCAATGGACTAGCTGCCAATTTGTCCTCCTGGAAATTGATAAGATTTATGACAGGATTGTAAAATGACTCGACAATTAGTGTATCTGACTGTCCACACCAATCACACACAGAAAGCAATCCAATGGAAAATACCAATAGTATAATGAGGTATGTTTCCAAAGACACAAGCTTAGGAGGAGAGTAACACCAAGCCAGATACGTAGGACAGACGTAGCTCCCATTCATGATCACAGAGGGACAATTCAGTGAAGTCTTTATCGCAGTAACAAATCGCATGAATAAAGTGGGGACACCTGATCTGCCTCTCACGCTTTTGTGAATGATGTGCGTAAAAGCCAGTGATAAAGTGCCGCTTTAATGGACTCACCATGTCCGCTGGAGTGTTGCCAGTCATGTTGAAGGTTTTCTATCGTTCACACGGGACAAGGACAAATATATTCCCCTCTTTATATCTAGTCTTTTGTCGAGTTTAAAGCAGGAAACCCAATGCAATTTCAATGAGTTCTCCTCTATAGTCTCAACGCTCCAAGATCAGCGCTTCCTTGTTATTGCACAATCATCTCGTCTGACTGTTTCTCTCATTAAACATTGGGTTGTGAAGAGAGTAAGTTAATGTGTGCGGGCGTCCTCCAAGCCTCCCAACGCCAAGAGTATCCTGCTTGGGAGAAAAGGTGCCTACGCCATGCGAAAAACCCAACACTGCTGCCGCTGCCACATCCGGACACGGTTCGTTTTCTCTGCGTAAAAACTGCAAAATATCCGCAAGGTTAGCGGCTCTAGTCTCGGGACAAAAAGAGCAAATCACACAGGATAAAACAAAAAGCGACACGCGGAGAAATATCCCGCTGCTCTTGAGGAAAGCAGGAGTTTGTGAGAAATGTGTTTAATGTGAGAGAGGCTGTTCCACATTCACGACCCGCTCAGCTGTCAGCCTTCTCCTCACAGCAGCGTCAAGGCAGAGCGTACCAGCCCACACACGTCCGGGTGCACCTGTCAAAGTAAAAACATTTTGCACAACTTGACTGTGGGAAGAGGTGGTGCTCATTTTGACATATGTTTCTACCTCCCACTTAGATTATTTAAGAGAATTTTTTCAATCATACTCTACTACTGGCATATAGTGAATGTATAGCCATGATTTATTTTAAAGAATATACTATTAGCCTATAGCTCTCCTGAGCACAGTGAGGCCCAGTTCCAGTCAGTGTCTGGCTCTTAGATGGCTTGGTAATGCAATAGTCAACACATATCAAAAGAATTGTAACCTACAGTATAATATGTAATTTTGAGAACATTCAAGGCACAATTCACATTTGTCTATAGACAATGTTATTTAATGATTATGGCAACAAACAGTATATCTATTATTGGTCATCTCAGTGCAAGGGCTTAAAACTAGATTGGCCCCACCACATAAATTAAGCCTCTTTCTGACACTGCATTTTTAACTCTATAGTGAACTCTGAAATTATTTGAGTAATACTTTTACAATGTGCAGCTTATTTCGACAGGTCATTACTTACCAATTAAGTACCAATTTTGCTTCAAAAAGTCAATTTTGGTTGTTTTCTGGCCACATTGTTTCAAGTATCTCTCTGTATTAAAAGCACACAAAAATATCAAGATATCTTGTTACACAATTAATGCTTAATTCTTTTAGTTAGAATATGTAGAGTGACATGCAGTAAAAAGGCCATTTGGGCCAACTGATGAGTACACACAAGGGCCACAAAAATGCTCTGAGGGCCAAATTTAGATAATAATTTAGACATCCCTATATAGCCATACACTAAACTGATATTTTTGATTAAAAGCTATATTTAAGTTACAGCCAGCAATTAAAAGAGAGATGCAGAAAGTGTTTTAACACAGTTTTTAATCTGAACAAACATACTGTATGTTACACTGTAGATAGACATAGGCCTACTATTGAATTTAAGTGTATGTTATATTTATTAATCATATGAGAATAAGTAACCTACTTTGTTCTATATGATACTTTATTTTGAAGGTCACATTGCCCTGTTTCCGGGTGCATAACTCTCCACAGAATCACTTGATGGAGTTTCTTAAGAACATGGCGGCAGTTCCCAGGTTTGGAGGGTGGCAGAGAAGTGAGTGTGAAAGTGGAGGAGAGCTGCCCCGTGGAGGAATGAGTAACAGACAGACAGTGGAGAAGGAGTAGGCTCACGAGGAGAGGACAAGCAAGGACATGACATCTATCAAAATCAACATGTCATCACGTCTCACATTTAATGGAACTGTGTGTAGACTAATACTGTAGCCTATATATATTCACAGTCATTTTAATTGGACTATCCCATTTCTACTTTATGGCTATCTTAAGAGTTAACTGAAGGCTAATTGAAATAAGAGTCAACATGCAAATTAGTTCTATTTAGGTGGAGGTTTAGAAATAACATTGAAAAAAATACTAATAGCCTAAAGCCCATGGTTCCTGGAATAGGCTCTAGTCAAATTCCCAATTAGAATAGATTAAGATGAATGAGTACCATCAACTTGCATTAATTAAAGACTGGCACAGTGGCAAAGTTAGTACTGTCTCCTTGCAGTAAGAAGGATTTTATTCCCTAAAACTCCATCTAATTAGCCTATTCATAACCAGGTACTATTCAATTACTGGCTTGAAATCTGGAGTTGGAGCTTGGTCTCCTGACAGGTTGTCTCAGCAGGATAGAAGAAATTGTCAAATCATGCAAAGAACACATCTCACTGCTGGAAATTCAACCTTATTTCTTTGCTGAAAATCAAAATAGTGAGCTGAGTGAGATGTGTGAACAACACCGCAAACCATAGCCACAACAAGGTTTAAACTGTGGTGCTAACAACACTGAAAAACATGGAGAAGCATCCTTTATCCTACATCCTTTAACACATTCCGACTGAATTAATTTTGTCCATGTGGTACTACAAATAAAAGCCCTTGTCAAATTACATATTTCCTTTTTATAGTTTGCAAACACACAGCCAACAGTAATAGCCTACATATCAAAATACACAAAAAGTGGGAACAAAAAGCTGAATTATAACAACAAATATATAATTCTGTGCAATTTATCTTCCCTACTTTTTTGAACCATTAGTAAGGGCATTCTGGAAAAATCCACATTATCAGTGAACCACTCTCCCATTTAGTCTCTTTAAAGCGTTTTTTTTAACAAGACAATCAGTCAATCAGCATCTGTCTGGGTAAACCTAGAAGTATTTGTTGTCATTAAGAATGAGCTCAAACACTAAAATACATGTAAAGGGCCACAAGACTGTATTGAGCGGGAACTCCCATTGGTGTTAAGTGCAGAGACATACGTGACAGCTTAATGTTACTTTAATATGGTCTGCAGCTATTTTTAGACCCCTATCATACATATGTAATCTAATATCCTTTAATGCGTGTCCTTGGTAAAGTGCTGTGACTGGCTCCATGTGTGTGGGCCCTTATCCCACTGAGGAGGTTGAGATGCATATCAGCACACTACAAAATAGAGATTTAGATTAGTTTAAATTACTTAAAATGTTGTTTTGATTTTGAAACATGTATGTTTTAGGCCTAGTTAATTTGACTTGTTATCTTATTTCAAACCAGATTTTTCTTCTGCCAGTGGTATAGGATATTTTTTTCTATTTCAATTGTATTTTTTAGAGATGATTTTGCTTATAATATTGAAAGAAGATGGAAATATTTTGAAACCAGTCAAATAAAAGGGCTAACAGGTAAATGAAACCAAACAAGTCCAAATTAAGATTCTCTTGACTAATTATTATTCATTTTTGTTTTAAATTTGTTGTTTTTCCAGTGTCACATTTTTTCAAAGTGGCACCATATGTCTGCTATAGTCTCAAAGCAGTTTTGGTGGTGCAACTTAAAAACTCAAATCAATATTCTGAATTCAAATCACTAACTAATCATGCTATTCCTTTTTGCAGTGCAGTTCCAGGTTTGTCCTCTCTCGATGGGATTGTGGCATCAGGAGTGGCTTTTTCTCCGAGATCTACAGGATTAACCACATAATCTCTGGAGCGTAAAGGGAGAGAGTGCAGAGGAGGGGGTAGAGACAGATAACACAAGACCACAAGTGAGGTGTAAATCTGCTTTTGTTCAAACTTTTTTTTACTAAATTAAGGTCAGAAAACATAGGATTTTAATATTGACTGATCTCACAGTAGTGATTTATTTCCATGAAGGAAAATGTTGACTAACAGCAATAAGACATTAAGATATGATCTAGATTTTATAATCAATTATTTTAAATACACGTGGCTGTCTGTTCAGAACATACCACAAGATGATTTTGCCTTTTACACAATCAAAGGGACACTTCCATTTTTGTTGAGTGGTCTTAAATTATGTTTCCGAATAGTCTAAAAAAGGCAATTCCAGCACGATTTTTATAAATCAGTTGCTATTCTTTCATTTATTAAAATCACATCATTTGTTTGCTTTACTATTGTGAGATAGACACTCATAATGACTTTGCGGAGAGTACACTCCTTCCAAACAACAACAAGACATTCTAATAAACAAATAAGTGACAATTATTGGTGCAGCTTCCCACTTTAAAAAAGATATAACAGAGTCAAATTGTGAACATTTCTCAGATAAGGTAATTGCTTTGACATGCATACAAAACCTTTTATGTACATCATAATCCCTTTACACCTATTGTCACAGTTTCTCTTAACACAGGGAAATCATATGTACACATTATATTTTTCAACTTTCTTATGAATACTTAATTTAAACTGCAATTGTTATTAACACTGTAACACTCATCAGGGTTTGCAACACAAAACAATTGGTTTTGCATAGACTTAACAATCCCATAATGTCCTTCATTCACTTTTTAATTTTGGACATTTTCCAGAAACGTCATATGATCTTGATTTGAAGGTTGTCTGCTCTTAAACATAAAATGTCTGTCTGTTACATCCCTCAGAGAGAAAGAAGTGTGTGGTACATGTGTGCAGTCTCTCTCTAAGCTCTTGTCTTGTTCAGTGACTGTGCAGCTCTGTGTAATTCGAAACGCTGTGTCACCTTTTTAGCCGCTTGTCTTTAAGGTTTGCTGATCAAGTATAAATGTAACATTTGTGTAAAGACAATACTAGGCTTTAATCTCCTAAGCCTCTCAACTCTCATTCGCCCAAGCACTTGGTGTCTCTATAGCAAAGGTAGGTTCAGACCACACAGTGAATTAAAGCAGCTATGGCATGGACACTTAAAACCAAAGCATCACAGTCAAATCAAATCAAATCAAATCAACTTTATTTGTATAGCCCTATATCACAACAAAGTTGTCTCAGAGGACTTTACAGAAAGAGGTGTAAATAAACAACAGAATCAGTGATAAACAACATGAATGTA
>JAVQKG010050533.1:0-12388 GCA_036025885.1 Hypseleotris bucephala
AATAATCAATAAATATTGTTTTTACAAAATTTTGTCACTCTGAATTTTTGAATTGGCTTTTTATTCTCTGGCTGTTTCTAAAGCTAATTATCAAATTATAATGATTTTGGCAAATGACAACCACTTTGCTACATGTAGGTCATGTCAGAGCCTGGTTACGAAACATTACTATACCGATAGTATTTTGGCTGGTAGCAAAATTCTTGAATTTTAGGTTTTAGTGGACAAGTCCTTACAGAAATGTTTTCATTGTATAGTCAGAATTATTCTCTCCCTCACCACAACCTACTTTTTTTGCAAAGTAAACTCATTTTTGCACCAGTTGCCTCCATTCCAAAATTTTGAACATTTCGTATGACAAACATTTTAAAGGGGTCTATATGAATAGGTATAGTCTTATATTTATGAATACAACCCAAAAATGTCTATCTGTGCTCACGTTTTGCTTGAACACTATCCCTCTGCATCTGTCCACTGTAAAGCCTGTGTGTGATACTGGCTCTGTGGGAATCTGATTAACCATAAAACGCTGCATTATGTCAGTCTCTTTGCACCAGTCAGAGTGGCCATAGGGTCAGAGCCAGAGGAGCCCTTCTTTACTTTTATGGACATGTCTAGAGCAATACGGCTAGTGTTTCAGTCCAGCTGGAAGACAGGATGGACCGCACTGGGAGACAATGAACAGCTCTGTGTTGGCACTTCAGAGTGTCCATCAAAACAGAAATATGAATGAAGTACAGTCAAGGGGAAAACAGGTTGTGGTGTTATACAAAAAAAAAAGAAAGAAAGAGGGTTGTACCATGAATCTGTATCTCAATATTGCAATTTTTGAATGTGCCTGCTTCACAAATTATTCATTGTAATTTAAATATTCCACGTTGTATGTAATGCCTACAGTCATTCCAACATCCCACATGCAAAACCCTATTAAAAATGAGTAGGTGTCCACAATAACATAAAATGGGAGTGGCAGTGGCGCAGTGGGTAAGCGGAAATCACTCATTATACCTTTGAATGAATGTGGTTAGTGGTGCTCGGAGGGGCTGTAGGCGTAGACTGGCAGCCACACCTCTGTCAGTGTGCCCCAGGGCAGCTGTGGCTACACAAGTAGGTTACCACCACCGAGTGTCAATGAATAATGCAACTGTAAAGCGTCTTTGAGTGTTGATTAAAATGCTATGTAAAACCGACGCATTATTATTGTTCAAATAATGGTCGATTTTCTTTTGGATGACTGATAAGTTTGCAAATTTATTACTTGGGATTTTTCTATGTAGCCCTCACTTTTAAATGCTCAAATATAGGAGTATATATATTACATATTTATTAGGTTAGGTATTAGCACTATTTCCTCACATTAAGAAGGTCCTTTCGATTTCTTCTCCCTGCTTATGTGGGTTCCTTCCTGCAGCTCCAGTTTCCCCTTCCCAAAATCATAAACAATAGGTTCTCTCACTGTTAAAATCCTTTACTGTGAAACAACCTCACTTACTACAGTATCCAAGTTGCTTTGTCAAATGCCTCCTATGCCCTACTACAGCTAAACAATAAAGCAATGTGTTGATAGCTTAATAAACTCTAAATTAAAGAGCACACCATCTGTACATTTCTATTGTCCACACTTGCTGCTCTCAGATGTGATCAGAGCTTGTGTATGCAGTGGTAGAGGTGACCTGCTTGTAAATGAGGGTCATGGTTCAGGTGCTATAGGTCAGGGGAGTAGCGGCGAGGGCACACCAAAGGCAGCCCAAGCTTCCACCCCCAAATGCTGAACGTGCATTTGATTGTGTTAGGGCCAATAACGTATGGAGCTGCCGTCCAACACAGGGGTCACCTCCGGGCCCATTGAGATGTGAAAGGTGACAGGCGGAGGGATCTAAGCCAATACAACTCAAAGAGCATCTGTCAGAGGTGTCGGACAGGACTGTTTGCTCAGCACTCACACGCATTCTTTAAGACACAAGACCATTTTGTGCACAGGGACGTGGTGGGTTTGTCTGGGAACATGGAAAAATAATAGAGTGGTGCCCAAGCTAAAAAATAATTAACTTAACGGAGTTATACTGTCAAAAATACAATAACAGTGTCATTTTTGGGATATCAATAATAAAGTAGACACGTGTACCGCAAAAAGGCATACTAGTTAACATAAACTTTTCTTTTTCACATTTTCTGAGGAAGGAATGGTGCATGGACAGTGTATACTTGGTTGAATGATAGAGAAACATTTGCTACATGTAGAATGAAAGGACATCTGTACCTCTGCATAAAGAAAACAGATTAATTTGATTTAACACAACCCTCTTCCACTAAGTCTCACTAGGTGTCATGGGGTGGTGGAACCTGTGCCAGGAACTATGGCCTATGGGGTCACAAGGCTGACGGAGACAAACAGACAACCATGCATAGACTAACTGTTGGTTTAGATCTTGGGCATAAATTCCTTCAATTCCTGCCCAGTTTATCCATTGTGTCCTTGGGCAAGACACTTGACCTACCTCACTTAAATTTACTGTAAGATGTGTGTCTTAGGGAAGGCTGTAGGTATGTTATGGCTGGTATCAGTCTGCCCCAGGGCAGCTGTGGCTATAGATGTAGCTTACCACCAGTGTGAAGTAGTAATTATAAATTATTTGTGTTCACAATGTAAATGAAATGCACTGTAAATCTGAATTGAGTCCATGAATTTTCTTGTTAATGCAAATTTCCCCTAGTCTTGCCTTGACTTGTGGTTGTTTACATTCTAGCAGCCATATGCTCAGAGGAATAGTTAAAGGAGTGCAGAAGACTTCCTCCACTGTGCTGGAGAATTTCCGAGCCAGGCATCAGCGCACTTAGGCCCAGTCCCAAAAGGCTGTGACTGGCGCAGCGTGTCCCACATTAGCTCGACCGTGGCTCGCCCAAATGGACTTGCCTGAGTGGAATGAAAGCCATAAGGCACCATGCACACCACACCACACCGAGATCAATGGGCTGCAGCCATCACTCACGAGCCGGCCCAAACTGCAAGGACAAACACTGTACGTCGGGGGGCACTGATAGGCTTAGGCTGCGTATGTCTATGTCTAGCCTTTAATCAGCTTTACGCACAGCAAACAACTGGGCGCCAAGTGATGCGTTTCGGACCAGCCGGGCCTTTCAAAGCGGGACAAAAGGTGGAAGAAGCCGTGGGACCCCATAGGTTTGTTCATTCGCTTAATGTCTCGCAGTTTTTCCAGTGGAGCTCAAAAGGCCTTTGCCCTCCCAGTTGGAAAATCGGTAGACGGGGAGTCCTTGGAAAATCCCCAGCCATTCAGAGTACATGTACCGAACAGGCTAGAGTTCAACACAGGAGCAGCCAAGTCTACACCTACCAGGCATTACATTATGACCACCAGCCATGGGTGTCATAATGTTGTGTTATGACCGACTACATAATGTTATTGCAACACCATGTGCAACAAAGACATATAGAATCCACTGCTGTGCACTCCACGATAATCTGTATCCTTCATTTAATTTGTATACAAACAACTATCGGCTTAAGGCTACACACGGAAAAGTGGCCATTAGTCGCAGGTCTGACACATAGATTGACTTTGAAATACATTTACCCTTTCTTCCAACAGATGTACGCATTTGAATATGTAAGGAAACTGGAGAAAAACAACCTACAGTAACAATGTGAGGACAAGCAGAATTCAGGCTGTGAGCTAGTGGACAGGTCAAAGGGTTAAACTCACAGGACCCAAACTACTGCTGTTTACATGCAATACACCAGTCATATCAGCACTAAGGCAATAATATGAAAGTCTGTACTCGCATGTAATCACACAGAGAGAAAACACAGCCCTGCAATTACACTAGAAGGCGGTCTTATACACCTTGTTCGAACTCATGAAATTGGCTAACGACAGGGTTGTGACATGAGCTCTATGGCACTTTGTAGGGGACAGTGAAGGGTACGAGCAGTTGACTTAGTGCACCTCAGTCAAGGCCCCGGCCAGCCTGTTTACACCACCCCTACGCCGCCAACAGAGGGAACGGATTGTAACTTTGGCCCTATTGTTTAACTGCTCCCCAAGATGGAGGACACCGAAATTATTGTGAAGAGCACGAGGCGCACGGTGGAGAATGACCTTTAACTGCACTTCCTTAGCTGAATCTCATCCAATTAGGGCACTGTATATTTTCCCTAATAGCGGCTGATGAGGCGGGCCGTATGAGCGAGCACGCCCGAGCACCGTTGCTATGCGGCGAGATGGCTGCTTAGCACCGGAGGAGCGCTGGGGGAATAAGTGAGCAGAGAGCTTTAATTTGATAGGGTTAGAATCCTGCAGGCTCCAGGGTCGCGGGTCACAGGGAGCTCGTCTCACACTGAATATGAAGAAATCACAAGTAAATTGCTTACATCTGCTGCCAGTGCTTGTGAAGGCTATGATTGGCTCCCAAAGGTGTGCACTATCTAACGCGAGCCGGTGGAAGAAGGGGGCCAGCGCTGCAAAGAAGCCTGGTAATTGGAGTTATTCGGCATTAATAGATGTTAAAAATCCTCCCGAGCAGCTGTGTGAAGAGCCGTGGCTTAAGGAAATGTAGTTAAATTAAGAGGAGCGTGTTCTTTTTATTTGTTTTGTTTCTTGTTGTTTTTTACTCTTGAACATTCCTGAAGGAAATTACAATCAGGGACGTGCCAGCTGCCAACACCCACTCTGTGTGATGAGGGTATGATGGCTGTGACAGGAAGAGGTGCTGATAAATAAGACAAAAACAACATGGAGTAGACAGGCACTAGACAAACACTTTTTCAACAAGATTTTGGCCACCATTGATTCACTGTTTAAAAGCCATGTAGAACAGCCAACAGGAACATTCTTTATTTTGATGATGAGCCTAATATGTGATTCTGTTTGCAAACATCTGACTGGCCATAGCTTTCTGGTCCAGCCTGAAAGAACTACTGAAGAAATACTAAAATATCATGCATCCATCACCTTTAACCTAACCTGTTAACAGCTACCACATATTGCTGATCCCACCTAAAGCAAAGAAATGTGGCATGACAATCAACACTATTCATTGCATTTATTTTTTTAACTAACTGATATTCGTAAACATGGTTGTAATTTGTTGTATTCACATTCCCATATGCTGAGGCACTAACCTTCTAATGTGCTGAGAAGGCTCATATTAGCTAACATAAGGGCACAATACTGCCTTCTGACTAAAGAGTTGTGGTGCTAAGCCTCACACCTTCTGTCCAGCACATGATTGGTTTGACATAGTGAAAAGGGCGTGGCCAGCAAGGGGAGAGAGGGCCTTAAAGGGTCTAGACTCTAGAACAATGGTTCTCAAACTTTTTTCAGGGGACCTATATTTTCTTTGGCCATTGATGTTGCTTATGAACATTTCCCCAAAATTTTTCAGAGCCCCAAGTACCACATATGACTAATCCACATCTAAACCAATACTTAATTTGTTGTCATTTAGAACTAAACCAGGTCTAAATCAGTTAAAAACTAGATATAAACATAACTAACAAAGAATCCACCACTGAACCCAGGTTTGTAGCAAGACAAAACTAGGTCCAAACAACAGCCCTTAACTAAGACTAAGCAGCACAAAACCAGGTCCAGGTACTACCAAAGACAGCCCATGTACCACCAGTGGGACCCGTACCACAGTTTGAGAACCACTGGTCTAGATTGTCATCCAATGTTAATTCAGAAAACTAAAAATAAGGCCCCTTCTACCAGCCATGGATCCCAGCGACCAATAGGAACGCTTCATCTTAAAATTCCTGCGCCGAACCTTAATCAGTCGTTCTTATTGTTCCACTGTGACAGAAAGAAGTGCTGATAAATAACACAAACAAAAATGCCATGTGAGAAGCACTATCTATCAACATGGTGTGGAGTGAAAGGAAATAGCTGGTTGTATTACAGCCAGTGAATAATGTCCCTGCAGGTCAGAGTGTGCATCCTCCTTGTTTCCATCTATAGATTGCATTGTGCCTTGTTTGTCCTCTATCCGCGGTGCTGTTTTGCCTCCAGTCCTATATATTTTCCTCTATAGTCACTTGTGTTTCTCATCCCAGCCTCTGCTTTTTGGGAGCCAGTCCAAGGGAAAATGGGACAGGCTGTGAATTATCGCAAACGCTTCAGCAAATGACACTCGATTGGAAGGTCTTTGTCACCAATTATGTGTCTATTAAGAAACAGTCAATCAGTCAATGTGCAAATAGCTAACTCTCCCAGGGCCTAGCTATTGACAGGAAGCTGTCAATAGTCCATCTGATATGATTTAGCTGCCGAAAGAACTGCGTGTTTCAACCATTGACGCTTGACAACAACAGTCAACGCTCCCCGGGCTGACTTGTACAACCGCTAATTTATTGACCAACAATTATTTTAATGAGGCGCTTTTAATGGGTATATATTATTCACATTGCACTTGCTCTGGCCACTTTATTAGGTAGAGCTAATAACCTGATTCAAGTGGATTGTCAGCTTACCTTTGGAGTGAAGAAAGTGGATTTGGCTGGTTCAAATTCCTGCCCGAGCGCATACTGCCGTTGTGTCCCAGGGCAAGACACTTTACTCGCATTGCCTGTGAATGAATGTGGTCGGAGGGGCTGTAGGCACAAACTGGCAGCCGCGATTCCATCAGTGTGGCCCACGGCAGCTGTGGCTACTTAGGTAGTTTACCACCACCAGTGTATGGCGTAAATAAAAACGCTATATAAAATTGATGCATTATTATTATTATTATTGTTAAGTGTCACCACAAACATGGTTTGTTTAAAGAAAAAATTTGTCTTACATTTATAAACACATGCCAGAAGACTCTCCCTGAATGCACAAGAAAACAAAATGTAAAGCAGGTGGCATCGACTGACAGATAAAAGACAGCTACTATGGCCTCTCCAACCACCATTAAACACAATGCCACAATAACACTGACAGATTCAAATAGAAATTGTGAGGCCGGTGAAGTGTCTGGCAAAAAGGCACAAGAGAAATACAAACTTCTGACCTTCTGAGCTGCAGTAAACATTCAACAGTAGAAACTTACTGTTCCAACAACAAATAGTTATGTTTTCCTTCAGTTTACAGTTTTTTTTTAAACCTGCCTGGAAGCCACATTAACAGTTCAAAGAAGATTAACAGTTAAACTTCCACAAGAATCACATGCCTTTCAAAACATGTTTGTAGAGGTTGAACCTACAAAGTAAACAGTTTTGTATTGAGGATATTATATTGCCTAACAATTGCAGCCTTTGCGATTTGCTAATTGCCACCATTAAAATTTCTATTCGATTGTGATAAATTGTCTAGCTCTAATGTTGATTAATATACACTGTCCCTTTTCAAATAAATAAAAAAACATACTAAATGCCTACTAATTACACAAAAATATGCTCTTTGTTCAGAGGTTGTGAAATGAGTTGACGTAGTTCACCTCAACCAAAGAACAACATGTTTCACAATTGTAGCTTTGACATCTATCCAACCAGCGCTCCCAGGCTAACTTGTACTACCGCTAATTTATTGACCAACAATTATTTTAATGAGGCTGTTTTCAATGGAAATGGTATCATCCACATTATATTTTCACGGAGCAGCTTGCGGCGCGTGAACCTTTTGATTACAGGGTTTTTTGCCACATCAAGCGCGGGCCATTTGTTTTCGGCGAGCAAAATTAAAGTTTCCATTTCCAATCAAGAACACTACATTCTTTTGTGTTACGTAACTCAAAGGGAAGCACTTTCCTCTCATCTCCGCGGCCTGCAGGATATTATGCAGCCACATTTGACTACACAAAAACACAAATTGGATGTCTGGCTAGACTAATTTGATTTCCCCCAAAAAACCACTGAAACCGAAACCCTGTTAGTTACCTCAAATGATGGACACCAATATTGTGTTTGTGAGCGCGTTACTGCAGGCTTGGCACACTATCCGGTCCCAATCAAAACGGTTGCATCCCAAATGTTATTGCATTATGTTGCCATTTTCAGATAAATGACTGTAAAATGGCTCCAAGTCCCAGTGTAGTCGACGCACAAACGCATTACACTGGCTTACTCTGGTTTCAACCACTCTAAACGACAAAAGATAACAGTTTAGACCAGTGATAAACACATGCTTTGGTTGTTTTGAAGAATAAAGTATTTTAGCCTGTTTTGTCCTTTTTGGGCTGTTATACCATTGTGTACCACTAGATGGAGTTAGGAGAAACTGCGATGCCAGAAAAAGGTTTTAATTTGTTCACTCTTTCATCCAATTACGCAATATGCTTTTTTTAATTTTACAAAAAATTTGCATCAGTTGTTTTTTTTAGATTTGAGGGGAACTGCTTGACAGAAAACTTGCCCTCAAGAATGAATGCTAAATGGTTTAAATTGCATAAATTACGGTGACAGAATTAATGTAGGCTTTTTATCCATCAAATTCTTTTTAAAAAGTTTTCAATACGCTATTTGTACATTCTTTTTTTGTCACGTCTTAATTACTGGTTTTAGTTTTCCCGCATGTCAAATAATAATAATTTTGGTTATGAAATGTTAAGAAAATGTAGCTTACTTCTGTGTTTGCAGTATAGCCCCAGATGCTTTGCCAAAACTAAAAGACAAGCTGTCCGCCTCAATATTATTAGCCATTTTACCTTCCCTGTGCTGTCATCCATTTGTCAGCAACATGAACGACAACTTCCTAACTATATGCATTTCCCTTAACCACTCAGCTGTTAGCGTTAGCCTCCATAGCATTGTGACAAATTATCAAATACAACGCAGCCACAGGGCGCACCAATCTGAAAACTAAACCATGTGTATTTTCATTATCTCCATAAGTGTATCTTTTCAACTGGAATCTAAACATGTATAATGGTTTGGCCTGGGTAGAGAACATTAGCAAGAGGCTAATTGTTTTACCTTAATCATGTTTATGTTAGCATTTAGCAGTAGATGGTAAAAGTCACTAAAATCTTTGCCATGAAGTAGTTATACGTGGTTTTGTGGTTTCAAAGTGGGTTTCTGTCTAAGACTTGCAGTTTTCTTAGTGAATTGGGAAATCTAAAATGCCTTGGGTGAACTGTTGTTAGAAAGAATTGACCTCCTTGTGTCAACCCTGCAACCAACAAGCCCTACAAGATGAATAAATATTAGCAGATGAATCAATGTTAGCAAATGGAGAAAAAACTAAAGCGTTCCACTGTGCTGCTATAGTGTTAGCCTCCCTAGAATGGTGACACATAATCAAATACTACAACCACGGCCATTCTAAACACTGTTATTTCTTGCTGCAAAATGCATGTGATTTGCCTAGGCTGTTGCCATTAGCTCCATCAAAGTTTATCTTTTCTATTTCCACATGCTCACTGGAGACTCTTTATGTGGGCACAGATCAGGATGGCAGTGAGCAAGCTAAACTACCCTCTCTAATAACCCCAAGATACTTACTTAAGCTTCAGAGCTAGCTAACAACATCTACCGGTGCCTTGCTGAGTAATGGTCATATGCATAGGTTATAGTGATTTTTGTGTTACTTTAAGAATCTCCTTGAATTACACTTACACTTGCCAGAGATCATAGAGCCTAGAGTCTGACCCAGAAACTATGGGCTTTAAGCAGGCTACACACTTAGACAATGACCAGTTAGCCACAGGGCTGACAGAGGCATACACTATGGTGCTGGAAAGAAGCCAAGGAGAACTACAAAAACACAGGGAGGACATGCAGACACTACTTATGGCCCATAGGCTGAACCCACAACCTTTTGCTAATTGCTTTCCACTGTGGACTTGAAAGAGCCTGAAAAATGAATGTGGAAATCAATAGTTGTCCGTCCTTGTTTTAATTATTAAAAGAGATGTACAGAAAATATGAACTCATTTCTTTAAATAGTAATATAGTAGAATCATCTCAAAGAATTAGAATTGTCTATGTTTGCACCATATGAAGAACTAGAATAAGGAAGGCATAGTGACACAGTGTAACAAGACAAAAATGACTGGAAGGGATTTAAATTTACTTCACTTTGCTAAGTAAATGGGTCCTGGCCACTAAATCTCAGGTTTAATAGGAAGTCATATTATTGTTGCTAAGCTTCTGTCTTCCGTAAATGTACGTACCTAGATATTGTATCTCCTTCACCATTTCAATATCGTCTTCTTTTTTGTCTTCCATATTAGAATCCTTGTTTCCGCTGCGATTTGTAAAGGCAGAAATAATGATTAAAGGTGCGGTGTGAGTGGTGGGTGGGTGTTCGCTGAGGTAGCTCAATATAAAGCCTGCCTTAACCATGGGCCTGTGGTAATGGGAATGTGTGCGGGTCAGTCGGGGTTAGCGCGTCTGCCTCAACAGGAAATGAGCTTCTGCTAGGCTGTGTTCCCAAGGTAATGAGCAGTGTGTGTGTGTTTAATCTTAGCTAATATTGTTATAATAACCGGATAAATTATTAAAAACAAGCAAATGCTAACATTCCAGAGACCACCAGTGCATCTCCGATCTGTCGAGCGAGTTAGACAAGACAGGTTGTGTGTACATTTAGGGCTATTGTTACTACTGAAAGAAACAAACTCAGTGAAGAAAAATAAGCTAATTTAGGTCAATTTGTTTGAGAGCACTAGTCACAAGTCAGGATTTATTTTTTAAACTATTTTTTAAATTGTAAAATCCTTTCAGTGCAGTTTTTAGATATTAAGGTTTAAGTTTCGACTATCTAATTAGTACAAATAACATGGAGAAATGTTGGTTTACATAAATGAGAGAAAATGCATGCTAATATAATAGAGTGTATAATTTAATATAAATAAGAACATAGAAATAGGTAAGACTTTATGATAGATGTCCTAAAAGTACTTCTCAGTTGCTTTCTTCTTGCAGGGTTGCCACAGTTAAACATTTCATTCACACACTTTGTAGTGGAGTTTAACTTGAAATCAACCTCTAACCAATTCATTAATTGAACAGAACCCCCCTCCCCAAAAATGTTTATGTTATTTAGAGTAATTTGTGTGGTAAGTTGCTTTTATGCACTAAGAAGGTCACCAGCAGTGATGCCTGCAAAGATACATAATGCTCCAGTAACATCCAAAATTAATGTGAAAAACGACAAAGATTGTTTTGGCACTGCTGTGTAAATTTGAATTTTCTTACTTACAAAAGACAAGTCAAATAGTTTCAACTCATCGCCATGTAATAATGAATTGCTGCCTAAGTTCAGAGATAATGGTAGCAAACAAAATCTAAAACATCATTGTTCTGTGAGGATAATAGAAATGTCCTTTTTGTTGTCCTTGTGCAGACTTTAATAAAGTGTAAAAATAAGAGGTCAAGAACAGAAAGGGTTTGAGTTTCAAGGATATGCTGTTAATCAGAGTATCAACCAATAACCATTTGTAAGTTGAGTTCTTAGGGCCTGTGGTTAGCTGAAGATTATCCCAACAATTATGGGCTTAAGGCAAGGTAAATTTAAGACTTTCGGCTGTTGGTCAAAGCCGAAATTCAGGCGAACAGACAAACCATACACTAATTTTTTTCATTATGAGAATTTAGAGTCATCAATCGACACATGCTTGGTAAAAAAGATGGGAAGGACATGCAAATTTCACAATGTAATAGACTGGCTAAAAAGTCAAATATAGTTGTGGCACTCTGCTAGACTGGTGGGGTGAATTATCTTTGTGGCCACATGTGCCCTGGGGTAGACTGACAGAGACATGGCACCACCTAGCACTCATCACAGCAAAGGCACGGGGATTATGTTGAGACAAAGTAGTATGAATTTGTTGTAGTAACAATCAAACCCTCAACCTGCTCTACCCCGTAAGCCAGAATCGAAGTTAGCCCATGAATCTCCAAATTAGCTTAAAATAAATGCTAACAACTTAAACTAGCCTAGCATAACAGGGCCCATCTTTGTACAAATCTTACAGTGCTGCCTCTAATCCAGTGTTTTAGGTCTCCTCCCCCACCCCTTCCTTCCCCTCTCTCCATGTTACTTCAAATTTCCTTTTGTGTTCTGGCATTAACTTTATTCCCCAGAGTAAGCCGTCAAATCTTTGTTCCGCGCTCTCGACGTAAGGTCACAGGAGCCCGCCGTGTGCGCTAAGGAGGTGTATGAAAATCCATGTCCTCATATGCAAATGCAGCCCTGATGTCTCCATATTGTACTTGCACATGGTATGATCGGGCAGCACAGGACAAATCGTCCTCAGTCCAAGCTAGTTTTTACCACTCAGCAAAAGCTAATGCCCGAACAGAAGAAGCATGTTAGCAATTAGCATGATAAAGGTGAGAGTAAGGGGGGACTAGGGCTAACATTATGAGTTCAAGTCTGGACAGCAATCTTTATTCCTTTTTAGTTACTTTAGTAGGATTTTAATTTGTATGCTATATTTGGTAGTA
>JAVQKG010050539.1:0-15629 GCA_036025885.1 Hypseleotris bucephala
CACACAAAAAAAGACTTTTAACCTGCAAATAACAGATTTATCTTGACACTCTAGACTTAGCATACAGAAAATGTACATCACAAACTACTTTATAGGACTGATAACATGCAAGGGTCAAACAGTATTGGAGGTAAATGATAAAATGAATAACCACAACAAAGAAAAATGTGAAGATGATAAGATCCATCCATTTTGTGAGGTTGGCCAGTTACTGTACCTGATTGTAACACCGGCTCAGTGACTAAGAATGTAGGCAAAAGGGAAGAGAAGGGAGAGAAGGGCGGGTTAACCAGTGTTTCGGGAGATAATGCGAAACAGAGCAGTCTGTGAGTGTAATCTAACTATGGCACAACACTTCCTACTTAAGGCAGAGCAGAGACATAAACTGGTCATCTGTATTGTCGGTAATAGAGGAAGACAATTATCAATAATTTATGAATTAGTGAAATACATTATGGTTAATAACCATTACCATAAAGACTGGAGGTTGTGAGTAGAGCTCGCGCCTTGTCAGCCAGATCACTGTTGAGAGTGGACCCCAGTCTGAGGATGTCTATAGCCTCCTGCTTCGAACTGTCAAAGAAGTTGTTCTGAATAGTTCTTGTGACTGAGCGAGCTCCATCTTTAAGCTTCCCGGCCTGCAAAATAGAGAAAGTATTATATACTGAAACAAAATGGATCCAAATCCCATACCATGCAAGGAAAAGAAGCAACAAATAACAAAAATATGATAAAAATGAAATGAAGCATTTGGAACAATTTTAATGACTATATTGCAATGTGGAGTCATTACTTCAGCAAAGATCTAGGTAATACATTAAAACTACAAAATAAAATGTATGTAGGTCCTGAGGTAGGTGAGTACCAAGCATCACCAGGCCTCTAAAAGAAAAGAACAATCAGAAGAGCTAAAGTCGACCCCAACCTTTAAATGATTTCAACTGAACCCAAAGCAATGCCAACAAAACACTAATCCACCAGACACAGAGCTAGGGCTCAAAAATGACACCGACTGATATTTTTCACTTACCACACGAGAAGAGAGGTCCAGAGGACAGCAGAGAGAAACAGCACACAGAGGTTAAGAGACTGAAGCACACAGGCTTTAACACATCAACTGTCCATGCACAAGTCTTTACAATGGAATCTCTAAAGCTTGTGTTTAGGTTAACTACCGTATTAAAACTTACTGTTAGTCTAAAGTGTAAATTAATTTACCTCTGTAATCAACTATGCCATGAAACATCAACTCAATCATCACCTCTTTTTTAGAACAGTTAAATAATAACTGTTGTCCGCACTATATACTTTTCAAACACATATTTACTTGGCTTTAGCGCTGGCAGACCTGTATTTATTGTCACAGTGTTTACCTTGGCCTTGCCGTCCAGGGCTCCGGTTCCTGCATAGATCTTACTAACAGAGTCTCCGTTCTGAGACCACATCGTCCTGAACACCTCCTGGAACCTGGCCACCAGCTGTGGTTTTTCAGTCAGACCCATTTCCTCAAGCTGCTTAGGGAGCATCTACGAACAGAAAGAAGACAGGTGTAAGTATCATCATACTTCTCTATACAGCATTGTTCATTCAAAATATAAGTAATATTCAACAGCTTCTACCTCAAGAGCAAAGAAAGCCTGCACACTGTTGGTTCTGTCCAGACAGTCTAGACAATTGGTCCTCATGGTCCCACTTTGAGTCCTGAAATGACAGTGGTAACGTTAACACTACCATCAGTGTGCCTTAGTAGTTGCCTATAGGAAATACGGTGTACATTATATTACTCACCTGGTTATCCCTGTCTCGCCTGAGTAGTAAAAGAACCCACACTCCTCCACAAATTTATTAAGCTGTGGTTTTAGGACACTGGCAAGTTTTTCTGTCTTGCCTCCTCTTACATTTTGATGGTAGTCAAAGTTTACCATCTTTACCGATGAAGCATGCTCAGAAGCCTTCAAATGACTCTGTCAGATAAAAAAAGTGTTTTTTTCTCTCTAAATTGATTAAACTGTATTTTTGTATACAAATCCATATGCGTATCAGTTTCTCTCACCTGAAAAGCTTTGCTGAGCATGTGTTCCCCTTCTTTACTTCCGAGCAAGTTAATGATCACTTGTTTGCCGTACAATCGCCGAAGAGCAGTAAAATGTCTGATGAAGAGGAGCACAGAAGGAGATTCAAATTAATATAGGGCGTAGTACATACTTTATAAAAAAAACTGTGTATGTTTTTGACTTTGACAAATGTCTGTAGAGGAATATTGAACACTGAGCAATCACCACATGTACAAACATGTCTAAAATAAGCTCATAAAGTGAATTTATGTCCTCTGTCCGCTTGACAAACCATTTTGTTATCAGTCATATTCAATATTGTTCATAAAAAACAATTCTGTTATTTATTGTGCAATGCTATTTAAAATACTACTAATGTGTTACTGCCAACATTGAGAAAATAATATAAAGCCTTATGGCGGGTGAATAGTCATTAGCTACTGACCAGACAACAACTTAGATAAGGACGGGGCCAGTGGCAGTGTTATCAAGGTGTGACTCAAAGATAGAAAGCCATCATAAGTTTGTGCACTGGATAGCAATGACATATTATGGAGAATGTTTTATTATAAAAAATAACTTATGTGAATTATATCAAATACCTTTCAAAAGCTGGTGCATTTGCCTCAAATCCTCTAGAAAGTTTCACTCGATGAGACCCAACCTAGTGACCAGAAGCAGCCAGAAAAGACAAAGAACATGCAAATGATTGGCTGATATACAAAACAAAAACAAATTCAAAAGTGGCTTGACAATAGACAATGCAGATGGCCAGAAAACCTGTTGAAGAATTGATTTAGGACCCAACTCTGGACATTAATCAGATCTTAGTTGAAGTAGGAGAAATAATGACACAGGGGCAGTATAGGAAAGTCTGACAGACACCGAGCAGCAGAAATTCTGATATCATACCATCATCTTTATTCTTTACTTGTTCTCATGAATGTTTTCTTTAGACCCTCCTAAACCATACACCTCTATAACAATAGTGTTATGCACAATAACCTCAGCATACCATGCAGAACTACACATGTTTAGTCATTACATTTCCTTTTTTTCCCTTGGCTATTGTTGCACTAACTTCTTGCATTGTGTAATTTGTTCTAAACTCACTCTAGCCTGGGAGGTGATTTTAGCAAGTTCTGTGCTTGGCAAGGCTGGATTTTGTTCCATGCTGCCATTTTGTCACTTGTTCGTTGTGATGAGTCCATACTATGCATATTTAATCGCTTCCTGACAATGGATTCGCTTCATGTTACAAAACCTGCTCAGATTTCAGCTCAAAGAGTATCACCTGGATAAAAAAAAACTGCAATTGGCTTTTCAAGAGCAACTACAAAAATAGTGCCCTGACTAGTTACTTGCAACCACAAGTTGACACTACACTATTTTTATACTACCCTACTTTTAGAGTATAGCTAACAAAGTTAACACTAAACTGCGCTGAATTTTAGTTATATATCCATTCAGGGGATCGCATAAGACTTATGGCAAAGAGACATGGAGCCTACAAAGCCACAACTGGTAAAGGGGCTAGAAGCTAAAACAATGATTATAAGCAGGAGAACTTTTTTCTGTCTGAAACCAGCCCCAAATTACAGATGTATCCTGTAAATTCTTTAAGATCTTGTTCAAATTGTCTATATTTGTTCCATTTTAACAAATTAACACATAACATTAGCTTGTAAAAAAGTAAGTAGTTTGGGGATGTTTTCAGACCAGGCTCTCACCTGACCAAAGATCTCTGGGAGCTGAGGAAAACAGAAAAATTGCCTTTACCAACGACTAAAACTATTTAGTCTTCCCCCACATCTGATCAATCCACCAATCTGTGCAATGTCAGGCCCAAGGACACAACTGTACCAGTAACATCATTTATGAACTACTGAGGCCATAGAGCATGTGGTAAATCTAATAGAGACTCACACTAGAGTCTGAAAGACTTGTGTTTGACCTCTGGCATTGCACAGAACCAGAATATAGCAGCACCAACACCAGCAAAGGCAAATTTGAAATTGATTATACCAGATGGGGGTTTTCGTGGAGTCCATTAGGGTGCCGATTCTCATTCAGTTGCAACAAAACACCCTTAATGGACTTTTTCTATGCACAAAATGAATACAAGTAAAACTTGAACAATACAATATTCAGTATCTTTATTATATGACATAAGTGAATATTGTAAGACTCCTTCCAAAGGGGATGCTGTAGACACAACTATTTTGATATGGATCATACTATATATGCAACATTGCCTACCTGAATTCCAGGCTGTTCCCAAAAAAGAGGAATGGACCCACGGATCTGAATGAAGGATGATACTTTGTCGTCAAGGAAAATAACCTGATAAAGCAAGAAAATATATACAATATGTATTTAATAATCTAAACATTATATTTGGGCAATAAAACCAAAGGTCAATTATATCACTTCCTCACACACATTTAATGTTTAATATTTGTTTCAGTACAGAAATAGTAAAAGAGAAGTGAAGCATTCAAAGACTTCCATGGTAATGTCTTTCACAGGAAAGTTCATTGCAGAAATTGCTGTGCATGTTATTTTTGAATAAACATTTGCATGTAAAAGAATAAGCTATTTAAAGCCTACTTCCAAAAAGTGCTGACCAATGCTTTGCATTGTTGCACCACTTACAATGTTACTCAATAAAATCATTGTGAAATTAGTAATGAAAGAAAGACAATGAGTATCTTTTGAGTAAATATTCACCTGTTCAGTTTCCACAAAGTTGGCCACTTGTCCGTCATCATTGGTTCCTCTCACATTGAATCGAGTGCCTGCCCGCTCTGAGCTGAGGCGCGAGAAGATACAAGCCTTGGCCTGTTTGTGACCTGCATAAATCGTCCTGATCTCCACCCCGCCACACATCAGCCGCAGTAGCCAGTCATCACAGTTTACTCCATAGTGTTTCAAATGCAGGTGTAGGGACTGGTTCCTAGAGCAAATATATTACTTCTAAATAGAGAAACATAACAGTACAGTACATACATAATTAGCTCAACACTTACCAGAAGAAGCGGTTATCTGTGGTATCTTCAAGGATCCTGCGATGTGCATTGAGACTCAGATCCATACTGACTCCAGTGGAGGACCAGGCAAAGTAGAAATGTCCCGAGTTAAGGACCTTTCGCACATCAGCAATGCGCTCCTCGTCGGCGGGGTCATTATTCAGTGAAATGAAGTCAGTTTGTGTGACTCTGAAAACCTCTGAATCCTGGACTTTACCAACTGAGCTACATCCAGAAACAACAACCAGGCTGTGGAGCATAGAGTCACCTGACGAAATAAGAGCATGTATGATTAGTAATTAGTATTCATAAGCTAATTAACCATCCAGTTCAACTACATACTAATATTTTTGTTCAGGACAAAAAAACAACATAATAATAATATTAGTAAACTACAAACCATATATTTTGGATAAATGTCATAACAAAAATGCCAAGGTCATGTAGAGAACAGTAGAAAGCAGCTTATGTTTAAGTAGCAACAGTAAAATACACAGAACAACGATGAACCTGGAAAGCATTTCAAGATTTTCTAACACTTACCAAGATTTAGTCGTAGGACACCCAGGATCCCATAGGCATCAAGAATCCTGGTATATGTGTTTTTAATTGCCTCTTTTTCTGCTGAAGCTAAAAGAGAAACACAACAATTAGATATTCTTAATATTTTAATGGGCCTGTAACTGGCCAGGATTAGGAAATAAATTGTACAGTGTAATCAATGTAGATGTTTCATTGTTCTTAGCTTCTTACATTAAACTCTATAATCATTACAGAGCAATAAGCCTTACATAAAACAGCTACTGCCCCTGACTCAAACATCAGACATTCTTCTCTACTCCTTGTCTCCACAATGACACTGTAGGGGGGTGGATCCAGCTTATGGTAAATTCGGTAGCCCTTGCTGAAGGCCATTTTTGCTTCAAGCTGGAAAACCTATGCACTGACCTGAAAAGAAGAATAGAATGGCACTGGTAACTGCAAACATACAAGAAATACAACGGATATTATTAGATGCATTTGAACCTTTATGTTAATCTAAAACAGCTCAATCAAATAAAACCTTATTATAACATCAAGGGACTGGTGTGATTGCAATAAACCCCTAAACCAAGAAAAAGTATGCAGTGCATACAGCGGATAATTTGCAGTGTATTGCAATGTCATTTAAGACATTATAAGCTTGAGCAAGTATGAGCAATACATATTACGATAGTCATCTGTCTTGCAAAAAAGGACAACAAGGTCTATTATCAAACATCATCCTTATTTCAGATAATTAATCAAAAATACAAAAAAAAATCATCCCTGACTTAGGCCGTTTAGGCCAGGGCATTAAGATATCTTCCATCCTTTCACAGCCAGTCACGACACTAGATGCAAGTACAGTAGGGAAAGCCAATGTGTGCCAACATTAATCCACCATTTTAATCTTTTGCTACGTTTTGCTGCACATTCTGGTGCTTCAATGACAGATGCACAGAGGTATTGTAGCTTGCATTTTGACATGAACGTCGTCAAATCCTAGCCTGGGCTACTGGTAGAGTTAATCACGGAAAGCGCTAAGACTGGTTAGCTTCAAACGATACCTGGCCGCCCAAGAAAGCTCTAGCAAAGTATCCAGCGTTAACCACAAAACTACATGTCACGTAATATATAAATCTATACGCTAACAGCGAAGCAAACCTGCCTACAAAAGAATAATGTAAATGGATTATTGAATAGAAGTGAAATAGCTTATTTCACCTTTCCGTCCTCCCCCGCCGGGTTGTTACTTCGCTGTCACAACAAAATCCTTCCCGGTGCGTTGGCCAAATGGTACAGTCCAATGTTAAGCACCTCCCATACGCTACAATATTATTTACATTCACCAAACAGCATTTTATATTTTATATTTACAAATATTTAACATTTAAATTATAAACAGTGTATAACAGTGTGCTGATTATTGTACATTTAAGCTATTTTAAGCTACTTAACAAAATGTACCCATCTAGTTTAGTATTGACGGACACAAAGTCTGACCAATGAAATTACTGTTTGAACACAACAAACCAATAACGTGTTGTGGGAGGCGGGGCATATCGTGGTGACCTCACGACGTTCGTCTCATAAGAGGAAGGCGAAATCCCCACTGCACACAAGGCAATGTTTTTGTCAAAGAGCGTAATTAAAACAATAAACGAGATCTAAAAGGTAGGTGATGTGCATAGCTTTACATCTGGTGTACTCTGTTGTTCTTTGACCCATCTGGTTCTGGCCATTAACTTGACCCAGATATTATCGGTTTGTTTTCCAGGGAAAGCGCACACAGTATTGATCAGTGTTATCTTGCGTGTTGGTATACTATTTGAAACTTTGACTTATGTTTAATTTTAAAACTATATAAAAGACAACAACTTATATTTGGTTGTCAGTACTTTAACATGACCATTTGCCTTTATAATGGAAAATGTCAGTGTCTTTAAAGCCAAGGTTTGATGCGTTATATTGCATTACCATGCAAATTGTTCAATATAGTTTATTAACATTTTACTTAAACAAAAATATCTTTTGTATATTTAATTGCAGGCATACACTATGAAGGGTCTCTATCTCGTGGAGCCGGCTGTTGGTCTTTATTCTTTCTCCTGTTTTCTTATGTACCCCCTGGTACAACAATATATATACCGGCGTCTTTGGCAAGATCTGACCAACACTACCTACCCTGCTTCTGACAATGCGACTAGATGTGCAAAAAACTCTAGCAGCAATGAGTCAAGCTATCATGAGGTAAGTTATCCACATAGAGTCTATTGTTAGAAACCAGTTATACAACATTTGTTCATATTGGTTACAGACCCCTTCAAAGTTTGTAAACAAAAAGTTCAAATTTATAGAATAGAGGCAACTGGAGGCAATACCATTAAATATTTACAATAGAGAAATTACTATTAACTACAAAATACTGCAAATTAAGATGGTTTTGACAAATGACCCTTCTGCTATATGTTGGTAATGTCAGAGAACATTAGTGAATGTTTGAACATTCCATATGACAAGATTCTAGGTCTATAAAGAGATAAACACCATAAGAGGAAAACATTTCTATTCCTACTGATTGAGTTGTTGATAACTGAAAGATTATGCACATCTATAATAAGGAAGTGAAAATGAACAAAATCAAAAAGTTATTTTTGTTAACCAACCACAAACACACCTGCAGTAACACCCTAACAAAATGACATTTCCCCTTTTTCTCAAAATCTATAGCCTACTTGAAACTATTTGTTTGTGTCTTTTTGTAGGAGGTCCAGAAGCAGGCATCTCTATTGTCCCTTTATACGGACCTATTCTCTGCCATACCTTCCTTCATTGTCACCATCCTGCTGGTGGCTTACAGTGACCGAGGAGGACGCAAGATTACCATTATGATGCCTGTGATTGGCACATTGTTGTATGTTACTGGCTTTCTGGCAATTTCTTATTTTGAGCTCAATATTTATTTGACCATTGGCTGTTCCATTGTCAGTTCCCTGTTTGGGGGCTTTGGCACATTTCTAGGAGGCTGTTTTTCCTATGTTGTTGATATAAGTGAAAGTGACAATGAAAAGACATTACGTATGGCTGGCTTGGATATGATTCTCGGTGTGCTGGCTGGCGCGGCAGCCTTATCAACGGGCTTTTTCCTTAAAGCCACAGGTTTTAATTGGCCTTTTATAACATCTGCATTAGGACTGTGTATTTTATTGCTTTATGTAGTTTTCATTCTTGAAGAGACAGTGAAAAAAGTTCCTTCTGATTCTGTCCCCTTGAATGCTTCCCAAGACACTCAGGACTCAGCCATTAAACAAATGTTTTATGGCATCTATCGTGTATTTGCAGGAGGTGATAGGAGGTCAAAAACTATTTTGATCCTCCTTCTAATCATATTTACCACTTTTGCTTTTGCGGATGTTGGCGGAATTTCTCTTTTAACTCTGTATGAGCTCAATAAGCCCCTGTGTTGGACTGAGATCATGATTGGGTATGGCTCGGCGCTGTCCACCACTGTGTTTCTGACCAGTTTCTTTGGAGTGATGGCTTTCTCGTACTGCAAGATACCTCAGGCCATCATTGTCTTGGTGGGTTTGCTGTCTTTTATATTAGGTGCGATAATGGTCTCCTTTGCAAAAACTACAGAAATAATGTACTTAGGTAAGAAAAAACATTTGTAAACAAAACATTTTACCTAACAACTTAAAAAAAATACACTGTAGTTTTGTTTTATTCCATCAGCAAGATTACCAATGATCCTGTCCGCTATGCCTTTTCCTGTGCTGCGCTCCATGATGTCTAAACTTGTCTCAAAGGCTGAGCAGGGTAAGTAGCATGTCCTTTAGAGAAAGCAAAGAAGCATATCTTATATTTGTTGAGTCAGAGTCCACTGAGAGTTTGCCTTTTCAGCATATTTTTTAAGACCAGAGAATATCACTTTAGTGAAAGTTGTAGAGTTTTAAAAAAAAAAAGCATGTATGTTTTTGTTCTCGTATTCACCATTCATCTAAAGAGCCTTTTTCTGTGTTTTGTAGGGGCGCTGTTTGCTTGTATTTCTTGTCTGGAGAGTTTAACTAACACTGTGTCAGTGGCCGCTTTTAGCAGTATTTATGCTGCTACAGTGTCCTGGTATTCTGGATTTGTGTTCCTGTTTTCTGCAGGGCTCTGTACCATTCCTGTTATATTAATAGGGTAAGTTCATATATTGTTGTGTTAATTTTTATTTGACAAATTCTGAACTACATAGCAAATTAACATTTTTTTTTCTTTGCATGTAACATCTTAACCTTATTTTTTAAACATACATGTTTGTACTGTGAATAATCTCCAGGACAGGATACACATGACATTTGCTTAACTCATCTTCAACAGTGCTGCTGCTGAGTCAGAGAAAACAGTCACATGTACTGCTTTATCCGTTACATTTGAACGGTTGAAGAAAAACAAATCTAGTTCAGCAGTTTTACCAACTCCATGGTCCATGCAAGTTTACTCATGTTTAGCAACCTTTGCAAGCGTAGTTAGTGGCCTATAACCTAGGTATTTTAAGTAAGATCTGTTTTATGTTGTTTGTGTTATCATCAATTTGCATGGTTTGATAGATACTAATAGCTGTCTAAAAATATAACAAAATATTACATTATGCACTAAATTACTTCACAAAATAAATTTAAATTATATGTATTTAAAGATCTTAATTTTTGCATTATTTTGTTTAAGGGTACTTTTGCTGATGAGAGTGGATTTCACCAAAGAGGGCCGTGAGTCCAAGCTGGTTGTCGTAGATGAGCAGGATCTCTTCCAGGATCAGAACGATAATAGAGGACTTATAAACTAAACTAAGCAAAGGTGGACTTCAGTTCTCACCAGCACTTTTCTTTGGTCAGTCTTTGAAGGAATTTGTTCTCATATAATGTACCGCAAATACTGTTTAGACTGTAGGTGGCAAGATTTTGGGTTTTGTTGTGAAAATTATGCAAAGATATACATTTCAGGGACATAGGATTTGTGAATATAGTATATCAACTTTGCCATGCTTTTAGTTGTGGTCTGAAGGGACAAAAATATTGTATTGTAAAGATAGTTTCTTCCAGTTTGTGTATATACATCAAAAGATAATGTGTGATCTCTATAATTAGTCCATCAATGTAAAACGGGTGTATACAAAAGGCTATTAGGTTTAAATGTAAAAACACACAGACCTTGTTGACCCTTTGCCCCATATGGTTCACTTGGACTCTAAAGTGAACCCTTGTGAATGTTAGTGATTGGCTGATAGCTAATTCATCAAAGACATCCCTCCAATGTAAACACAGGAGGATAATAATAAAATCCTGACAGCACTTTCTCAAGGATGCATACCCTCCAAATATTCAGAAATTTGTCTGTTCTAATCTTATAACATCCATTAAGAAAGATAGAATGATGCTTTTTTGTGCTTATGTCTGTTTTGTGGCTGTCCTCCTAATTAGCCTATTGGTGTCCCTCTTCATAAGCTGACTATTATCTATACCAATGCCGCAGTGCCTCATTACCACCGTGTATCTTTTAAATGTTGACCACTAGGTGTCATACACGCTTCACACACTATCATCAAAACCAACAGATTTTTTTTTTTTTTTTTATGCAATCAAGAATACATTCTCATGGTGGGGAAAAAACACATGTCAATTAAAAAATGCACAGCACTTTTACATTAACTGTGTTTCATTTTTGTATAATAAGTAATACTAAATTTAAATAAATAAGCTTCAACAGTCCTGCGCCTATTTTTCTATTTTGAGCAACACCTTCACACTTTGAATTAACATTTTCTTAGGTCTGGCATACCTCAAGTTGTTTTATTTTACCTTTCTCCATTTTTCCACTCATGTCATTGACTTTGCTAGCCACATTTTCTCAGACTCACCACAAGCTCTTAGACACAAGCAAACCAAGTGTGTCACATGATGATTGATGGTCATCCGTGGTGCAGGGCAGGCACTGATCCCATCAGATTGAATGCCTCAAACATCTGTATTGGTGTATGAAGAAACAGAATGCTAACTATGTCTGTAGAAGATGAATGCCATGGCTGCAAAGTAACAGTATTCCTCTCACGTGAGTCTGTGGAAAATGTCATGAAACAATATTAGTGCTGCCCGTGATTCTATCTATGCAGGGGTTTTGTTCAGAAATAAGTTATTTGCTGTGAGGCTGTAGTGACTAGTGCTTTGAAATGGATGGATCTGAATGAAATTACCTGATATGCCAGATTTACTGAGAATATAATAAAAGGTGAGAAAATACGCGGGTTAAAGTAAAATAATAATTATGACACAATTATGACTTAACTACTTCATAGAACAGAGTCAGATGGGTTTTAACAACTCCTGAGTTTTAGGAAACCTGCAGAATACAGCTTAATGAGTAAAGGAATGCATGCCTGATAAAATGCATGCAATTTCCCCTTCTTTTTCCATTTTTGTATTTAAACACAACATGTCCGTTTGAATTGGCCTCACTCACAGAAACCCCAGTGACGTCTCATCATAATGTGAAGTTATTTATTTTCCATTGCCCTGTGTTTTCAGATCTGCAGCCTGATTGTAAGGTATAGAGGTTTTCTGGTCACATTAGACTGAGGTGTGGTGAGAATGGTGACGCTAGTTTCCCCGGGAGGAATTGGCGGGTCTTGATAATGTGTCTGATAGTGTGCTTTGGTCTGTATGGATTAAAGAGGAGATGAACTTGAGATTTACTTTCTGGTTTTGAAACCTGCTGAATCAACAGTGTGATCATCGGCACCTCACCACATCACAACTCACCCCACACCCCTTCTTTTTATTTAATTTTTTTACCCTGCTGCTCTAAGTTGTTAACAGACTTTATCTCAACCTCCTGCTCCCAGGGAGATGATAAAGAATATAAAAAAGCTATTTGAGGTGGTTTGCGTGACTGAGTTGGTGCTTGCCAGTCTGGAAAGAGCTGATGGAAACAAGATGATTTCTACCAAATTTTAGAGTTTATTTCTGTGTGACTGTGTGTGTCTGTGGCATATTAAATATATGTCACCATTTCACATAATTAAAATAATAATCAAGTTTTAAAAAGCGGAACATTCAAATCGCCTCTTGTGACATCACATCTTCAACCACAAGTTAAAAGCCATTGATTTAAAGGTTAAATGGGCATGCTGGATGGGCCCAAATTGGGACATAAAGATTCCTTTTAGAACAGTTAGAAGTGTTTGGGGAGAGAGAATGGGCATTGGACTCCTGCCTCACCTGGTTATATTGTCTTTCCTTTTCTGTTTATAAATGATGCCCACACTACAAAATTTAGCTATATTCTGTGTCCATCCCTGACCCAAAACACCCTGATGTTGTATATAATATGTGAGAATATTTGTGATTTCTAGATAAGAAGATCCGACTAAATCACTGTTGGGATTTCCCCTGTACAGGTTGTGAACTTAACGGTTGCATGCCTACTTCGCTGCAGCTTACTGATCCACATCTGGGACTAAACGACTTGTGCACTGGTATTTTCTGTGCTCTTTAACATGTGGCCAGACAGCAGGAATGGCAAACTTGAAATTACAGCTTTTCGCTTCCTTTTCCTTCCTTGTTGTATTTTTACCAGGCATTTACCAGTTGTTTTTGGCAGATATCGGAAGAAAAGGCAATATTTTGTGCCCTCCATTCTGTACACATTCATATAGTTTGGCAGGCCTTTCTGACATGTGATCACCATAATGTGTTTTTACTGATGGTTTAATTTGACAGGTTTGTGTGTTTGCCGAGTTTTAATATAGGGCAAGATACTAATCCAAGCCACAAGGGGTCAGTAAATAAATATAATTATCATCTTTAGTAGACTCTGTATCACTCTGAAAAAGCCTAGTTATTAATTTACATGATGTTATATGAGCGGTTCAGTCTCTGACGTCTCTGCATCAACAACGTACTTTCAACCATTCACATATTTGTAATTGAACATGTATTGAACATGTGTCCTGCTAACTACATACATTGGCTTGATACAATATTATTTGAGCTCACAGGCTGACAGATACAAAGTCTTGCCAAATAAAATGTCCTGAGACTAAATATTTTACCATTAATAGTGCCTTAGTGCCTTAGTGCCTTAGCGGAAGTCTGCACTTTAGTCTTTTGTTTAAAAGTAAGTTCTGTAATTACTGTATCCTCTTGGTTTGTGTGTCCTCCTGAATGACCACATAGTATTTCAGTTCACCACCACTTCACTTCACAGAAAATCGACTTGCTTTTTATGATCTGTTTCAAATATAGATCTGCGGCAGCTATTGGCACACGCCTTAACCACAGACCCCTATCTTCCCTCTTCGTCTTTTTACAATCTCCCTCTCTTTTCTCAGTCAAACCTCTAAGATGTGGTTTTGGAAGACCTTTTTCCTAATATGCCTTTACTCTTCATGCTGACATCTCTCCTGCACTGTCTAAATACAACACATTATCCACAGCAACAAATGTGATCTTCCTGCTGAGTAGCTGGTTTTTAGGACATGAAGATGTGATTCTTGCAGTGAACGTAATGGCGTTCTTGGGAATCTTATAGTGACAACCCCCACTTGGCGAACAGTATAGCACTAAAGGTCACAGTGTACAATCAATACTGTGTGGTTCTGCTTCAGTGCTTCAAAGTAATACGCGTCTTTTTTGTTTAAAGAAAGACCCAAGGATTCAACACATTCATTTAACATGGATAACTAACATTGAAATGACAAATGTATGTCCACGATGCTGCGGGTGACTGAAGCTTGTCCCACAACTATGGGGAGACATGCACAGACATTCATTCATTGGCCAGAGGCATTCGCCAATTCACCTGTACAACTGAGTTTGTGACTGGTACGAAGAAGATGCAATTTAAAATAAGAACTCAAAAGGAGTGCTAACCACTCTGCCAGTGTGCTCCTTTGATTTAAACCTGACTTTCTGAATTACCTTCATAGTTACTTTACTGCATATAACTTATTTAATAGCTGATAAGATTCTCTACCTAACTTTGATCACTTTATAACATATTGTTTTATAAAGATTTTTTCCCCCTTATCATGTTTATTGGTGTCAAGTGTTGCACGATGGCAGTACAGGAGGAATTACCTTAAACTAGTTATACCATACCCCAAATAGTATGTCTAAAGTTCACTAAAGTTGCAACAACGCCACCCCAGGATTACCCAAGGAATTGAATATTACCCCACGGTCACGCAGGTCCGTTAATAGAATGAACAGGCATAATTAGGAAAATACACATTTTTATTTTAGTTTAAGCTGGTTTGTAGACAATATATTTAATATCATAAAATTTCTTAAAATGCACTCATCTGTCATTCACACAAATAAAACAACAACAAGACCAAAAAGGCCACCATAAACAAATTGAATACCTAGCAGCAGCAACTTTAACAGAACAAAGGGGAAACCCCTACCGCACTGTGGCTGAGTCTGCCCGAGATTACGAAAATCAAGTCGTTACCAATGTTCTGGGACATCGGTCTCACAACGCATAGATGTCCAGTCCTTTAAAGTGTTATCAAGGGGCAAGATGAATGCCACGGATGAGCTGAGATCAATACAGGGGGGACGAGCAAGGGGGTAGTTGGAGGGCGAAGGGGAGAAGGCTGGGGGCGGGTCACGAACAAGAAGAAGAAGGGGAGACCCGCTGCTCCCAAGAGTCCTATAAGGCAAGATTGGAATTTAGGATTTATATATTGCACTATTCTTATACTATTTATATACTAAATGTTTTTATACTATCATATTTAATGTTTTTATACTGTAATATTTTATACTATCTAACTATTTTTAGACTATATTTATATTAATCAATTTTAATAAGTTACATTTGCACTATCAGGGAACTCAGAATCCTATATGCACACACATACCAAGAAGCAACTTCTCACAAGCAAGCCGCGCGCAGCGGAGGTCCAGGCGCAGGCCCAAGACTGGATCCCACTAAATTGTCACGACACACTACAAAAAGAGCAGTGCGTCAAAACAAC
>JAVQKG010050563.1:0-12838 GCA_036025885.1 Hypseleotris bucephala
TTCTCTGATATAAAGTTTATCTTACACTCTATCTATATAGTCTATGCAAAACTTTTTTGATAAATTAAGTGAAATTGTCTGAAGTAGTAACATGTCAGATTGCAATTAATGTAAATATCCATATGTTTAATTTAGCATATTACTTTAAGCCTATAAAGGGAGGTAAATACACATAGCGTTTGTGTGAATACATCCATGTCTGATCTCTGTAGAACAGCTAAATATTTATTGTTTCCTTGAATATTTCTGTGGAGATTATGACCACAAAGGTAGCAGGAAAATCCATGTGACTTTTTTACCAGATACAGTACAATGACAAGTCTGTGACAGCAACAGATAGCCTAAGTGTTTTACTGTCCGCGTTAGTGAGGTCAAACACACCTCTCTCCTCTACTACACTCTGACATTGACTTAGATTCTGCCTCCTGCCCCACCACACCCCCCACAGTCCTCTTCATGTTCTCTTCAGTGTCTCATACCCTCTTCTCCAAGTCACAACGTTTAAACTGGACTGAGGCTTTTAAAGCAAGTTAATTGCACTCAAATTATGTTGGCCCAAGAATGGAGAGACAGAGAGATAGATAGAGCCCAGACAGAAGAAGGGATGGATGTCAGAGTAGAGATGATAATTGCACCAGAGAAGGACACTACGATTAGGGTCACTCTTTCCCAATGTGTCTGTGGACATAGTGACTTTTGGTAGTATACTTGCAATAACTATGTAGTGTATTATGATATACGTAACAATATGCTGTTAGCTGAAATAGAAGACTTGATTTAGTAATTAACATTAACAAAATTAACCTGAATTACACCAGAATTAAACCACCAAGCCAGGACTAATCTGATCATTTATTTGGGACTAACATGGACCTTTCTAACAATTGATAACTGTATTTGTCTTTTTTAATGGAACTTAGAATTTTGAATGAAAACCTTTGCCGGATGAAAACTATAAGATGACTAGAATATATACATTTAGTAGCCTTTCCTATATTTAAAGCAATTCCTAATGTTGCAAATTTATACATTTTCAATATATTGTGCTAGGGTTAATTTTAGCAGTACAGCCAAACTAGTGACACAAAGACGAATAAGGAGACAAAAAGATGAAGCTTGGGAGGTAAAGATGGTCCAGTGCTTGTTTGTTTCCCATGGTAACACCCTAACCTGGTTAAAAAGATTGAACTGTGGGGGTGGAACAGAAACGTGTGTGTGTGTGTCATGGCAGCTAAGGTATGGCAGTGTGTCGTAGCGGCCATTACTCCTGGACTTAACTGGGAGTAAATTATGTATTAGACCGCGGTATAATGAAAATCATTCAAATGAAATTTCTATCTTTTCTTCACGTTGGAACGCTGGGGGAGACCCTGTGAATTGACCTGCAAGTCAGACTATAATTAACGTGTCTGATCACACCCCTGTCCCGTTCGGTCTTCTATTCCCTCAATGAAATTAAACCTTGCAGCAAGTCCCAGGAAGCTAATGAAGTGGGAATTTGAAAGAAAAGAACGAACAAAGATCTCAGGTGCGCACTGAAGTCCACTATTAGGTTGTGCACTGTATTTCTAAGTGCTTGTAAATGGACTGCCACATTCAGCAATAGTCAGCATTTTGTTGTCACTAATAGATGAAAAAAAGTATTGTTTTAGCTCTACTATAACACTCTTTTTAAAATTTGTTTCTTTAATTCACCTGCCGACAAGATAGAAAAGAAGCAGTAATTTTGTATCTGCTGCTGTGATTGGCTGATTGCAGTGCCTCTGGTTTTGGCCATGCTCATGCAGTTTCCCCTTTGGTGATCTCAGAAAATACAGCTACAACTCCATTCAGCACCTGGGACAGCGGCTCCCATAGGTGACAAAGACACCTTCTTTGGGATTGCATCAACATTTACTATGATAACTAAACATGAGTATGTAAGTAAAGTGTAAATCACAGCTTAACATTTCCTTAGCATAGCTAATTTAACTTTTTTTTTAGGTTTTGTTATAATATAATTATATAAAAGCTGTGCTGAAGGGCCACATCCTCTCACACCTAACACAGAGTAGAGTTCACAGCTCGACTACAGAAGGATCTTTGTTCTTGAGTGTGAGCCTCTCTCTCCAGTTCCTCACATGTGCACACAGCCGTGCACACAGGTCCAGTGTTTTGGTTTCCTGGCCTGGCCTATTGTAGCCTGACAGTCTTTAATAAATGGTCCTCTGTGTATTTGTGTGTGTGTGTGTAGACTCATCCGTCAGCCCCCCTGGCTTCATGTCACAACCAGCGTGACACTACTCAGCACTACTGATCGCCCAGCGCCACCTCCACACCTTCAGGGGATCTCGGGACACATACCGACCCACACTTGGCTCTTTTGGGGAAATATGCACAAACTTGCATCCTCATATGTTAGTGACTGGGGGTAGAAATGTGGTCTATCCTTGGCCCACAAGGGAGCCTGACAGACAGCAGAGAGCCGCTCACAGGCCTCCCCATCCCCCGCCTCCGGGCAGCGACTGGCTAAAGCTGAAGGGTCCCAGCACCAGACCCTCTTTCATAGGCCTGAATGAACTGGCCTTATTTATATTCACACTCTGTCACACAGGGGGACCCCAATCTCACAATGCCACTGTGGCTTTGTCCAGCAGCTCTGTATTTATGTGTGTGTGTGTTTTTTAATCGGGGGGCACACTACCACTGTGAAGTCTGTGCATGAGAATTCATTGCTGTGTGTATTTTTAAAGTGTGTATGTGCTCTAATGGAATGCCTCCTTCTTCTATTCAACAAACACACATCACAGGCAGCCGGCCCAGCAATATATAAACATATATATAAATATATGTGTGTATGTGTGTGGACCCTACTTCTGTGTTCAGTTGTAACCCAGAGCAGCGCTTTCATTTTCCTGTCATAACGTGTATTGATTTCCCTCAGCCTTGCAGCGACACACACACTCGTGCAGATATGTGATGATCCTAAAGTCATGCACAGGGCGTGCACACATGTGCACGTTTATATGCTTTTGTGTATAAACACACATAGTTTGTCTCTGCCGGATGGGGAACATTGTGTTAAAAAAAAAGCACCCTGTTGGAGTGAGATTAGTTCTCCCATATGCTCCCGTTAGCAGCAGCACACATACACCCAGTGTCACATATTCTTTTTGACATAAAACAGTAAGTACGGCTGATTGCTAAATTAATCTTCCACGTCACTGTGGCCCCTTGTGCTCCCCTTGGCTCTGGAGAAAGTGATCACTCTCGCCTTCCTTAGTGTTTTCTCATTTTCCCTAGCTTACCCTTTCTGCTCTTCTCACACCTATCTCCCCCCTCTCTCCTACCTAACCACCTCCAACTCTATTTGTATTGTAATTGCCTTGGTAAACAGCACCACTTTGGCACTGAAGCAGCTCTGATAGCTTGTGTTTGGGATGCATTAAGAGTGGCGATGCAGACGCTCAATGCAGCATGTGTGTGTATGTGTGTGTTTGTTTGCGTGTCTGCTGGAGATTGAGCACTGTGCGTCACATAGCCTCCTCCTTATGCTCATTTCTTAGACACAAACTGTTTTGGCCTATTTTTCTGTTCATCACCAAAGCCAAACTTAAGTTTCATTTCAAAGATGTCTTGAAAACATTACTTATTCATATGATTAAAAGATTATATTGGTTTATTTGCAGAATAACAGAGTTTTATACACCTGACTGACATACATAGGATTACCCACTTGACTGACAACATTTTTAGTAAATTTAGAACTACTTCCAACTCCCAATTTACAAACTTTATCTACAACAAACAAATTTTAGATCTAATCACTTCTAGCTTTGACTTCCACTGTCCAGTATCATGCATTTTTTACACTAACTATAAGTAACATTTGTAGAGCATGGATATACACTGGTACCTGATGATTTGTGTCTTTTCTTTTTGCAGTAAGACGATCATCTCACTCCTTGGCTACTGACATGTTTGAGCAGCATCTAGGGGCACACCTCCTTCAGGTAAACTTCCTAATATCTTATATATATATATATATGATAACTGTTTTCTACCATTACAGCAAGCTAGATTTCAACATGACTCCAGGTTTTGTTTGGCTGCAGTATTCCTTTGTCGATTTTCAGGCCAACTCCTCGATGCTCAAGTGTCTAATAAATGTCAGCCGATGTCATATTGTTGGCTGCCAAAGAATGCATCCTTTTCCACAGACAGATAAATATATTCTGAAGGGGATTTTCAAGACAGCGGGAGAGGCGATGTTGGGATGTCAAGGCGAAGAATGCGCTAAAGTTACCGCTGTAGATTACACATCGGATTGAACATTATAGGAGTGGCAAAAAGCAATATCCTTAAAGTGAGAGGTTTATGGTAAAACAAAAAGGTCTTACATATGCCTGTTCTTCTTTAGCATTTTAAAGAGGACAGGAGAGGCTTAAGGGACGAGCTTGCTGATAGAAATCAAATTAACGCTCCACAAAATACTGTACGTTTCCTCCCCAGCCCGGCCTGCCTCTGTAATAGCCTGATAATTGCACTTTAGTTCTCCGACATTGAGGCGGCTGGTTTCCCCTCACCGCGACACACCACACCACGGCCACTCACTCATTTGCATACTGGATGTGTCAGTGGCATAAATTACCAATACCATTTTAAAGCACCAAAATAGCAATCATTCTTCAAGACGGAAGTGGTCTCGGTCACTGTGTCTATGTGTGTATGCTTGTTATGACGATTAATATTATTCTCAGATGCAGTCCACCTCTAATGGGCTGGCTGTATACCTTTCACTTCTCATTAGAATCACTGCAGGCAGTAAATGACTTTGGGCCAAACCAGTGTCTGAAAGTGTGGGTATGTTAGAGACTTAGAGCTGTGCAAAATCTAGCAAATTTATCGCAATATTTACAAAAGTAAGGGAGTGTGATATAGCAATCAAAGAACATACTGTATAGTGATATAACATATAGTGATGTAAACTAAAGAACATGATGTGATGCAGTGTGTAAATAAGCCAGATTTAGATAGAAGCTACTTTCTATCTGTAGTCCTCAGACATTTAAAAACAACAACATGACAAATAATAAATAGCATTTACGACATATACAGAACAATAGACCTACATTACTTTATACATATTTGGCTTTTTTAACAGAAGTTGGAATGGAACTCTTTTGTGTAGTTATTGGAAGACTTTTCCAGTTCATGCAACCCTTAATATCTTCTGATTCTGGTTAGATTTATAGTACATATAAAGAGACACTTTGTTACTACATCAAAAGGCAATGCGGATAAAAATAAATTGTTTTTGTCAATATTCAACTTACCCATCGCAACATGCTCATCACATATTGCATTCTTTTTTAATATTGTGCAGCCCTAGTGTTTGTGCATAACAAATCTCTAGGTCTGTCATTTGATTGAAACAGTTCTAAGTCCTTCTTCTTACATGCCACTTTATTTGTTTTATGTGAACGTAGATGCGCCGTGTGGCATTTTTGACTCTGAAATGCTCCTCTAGACAGCTGTTGTGTGTAGTTGCAGTTTGCGTCTATGGGATTTGCTTCATGTCTGCTCACATTTATGCATATGTGAAAGCGAGGGAGTGAGGTAGAGAGAAAGTGCACTTGTGAATTGAGAGAAGAGGCCGAGGGGTGACGGGTTGTTTGTTCTCTGGCTCATTGTAATTTGTTCGATACGCACTAATTGCTCTAATTTGTCTGTCTTGTTTCTGTTTGCCTTTATGTTCCCGGCTGTGTGTGTGTTTGTGTGTGTACAGTCTCTGGATGGCTTTGTGTTCGTGGTCAGCCAAGAGGGGCGTTTTCTCTACATCTCAGAGACAGTTTCAATCTACCTGGGACTTTCACAGGTAAGATATACAAACATTTGCACACACACATTATGTATTTTTGAGGACATTATTTTTTATTATGGAGTTTTACTCATCATGTATAATGTTCGAGTCTATTTACTAACTCAACCGTGGTGTCCAAAGTCTGGCCCAGAGACCAGATACAGCACTTTCAAATTTGTCTATGTAAAAAAAAGGCACCCTAACATGGATGATTGCTTTCATTACGAGGTAACATGTTTCCTATAATATGAATGCTTGCAACTAAACTGTCCGTCCGCTCAGCCATTGTGCACTCTTCCCTGCATTTTAAAATAATGTTATGAAGAATGACTTGGGGCACCCTGCTTACAATTACAAAGGTGACACATAACGTCTTCAGCTTAAGACAACCATTGTTTTACTTCCTGTTTGTCCACTTGTGAAATTGGAGAAAGATACACCTACAAGAAAAAGTTCTGTCCTGTTCTGTTCTGTAAATAATAACTTAGCTTTGTACAGTCTATTTCCCTGCATCGTGTTGGATGAAAAGTTGTTAAAAACCTTTCCCTGTTAAAATATAACAGGCCTGTCTGTCTGTTCCTTACTACCCAGACACTTACACACACTAGTGTCTCTTAGTATTGAAGTGCTTGTACTTACTGGACAGCGTGTGTTTGTGTGCCTCCTTGGCGCCCGTGTCTCGAGTGCTGTCCCTCAGCCTCTCTGCCTCTCTCCAGGTGCTCACCTCTGTTGATTGCCTGTGGCCTCTTGTACTGTGAATGTTAAGTCCTGCCATTTTGCCCAGATGCATAAATAATAACAGTAATTACTGGCCCAGCAATCAAAGTGTCGCCCCAGCGCACTGGGCCTGTCTAGGGGAACAAATCGATAGACATCTTAAAAGCCACATTGATTGTAGGGAGGGGGAAAAACACCAAGGGGGAAGGGAAGATAGATAGAGACAGGCAGCGAGAGGAGAGGTGTGATAAGACAGAGGCGTTCCACTAAAAGAGCAACCAGGAGAGCATTGAGGAGAATAGAAGGAAGTTAGAGCAACAATAACAAAGGTAATTGAGTGGTTTTAAATGCACCATCTCAAGGTCTTCCCCACTGACATACAGTAGCTCTAGTCTGAGTGCATGTGGCACAACACACTGTCTCATTCTAAAGCATAAACCCTGGACCACTTAAGTGACAGGAAATAACCAGGACTGACAGCAAATTATAAAGAAAAAACATGATACGAAGCAAAGTTGTCCAAACTCTTGGCCATATAGTAATATACAGTGGCTAATGTTTTTGAAGTTTGAAAAAGGGAAGGAAGTGTTGAGCAGTTGTGCTTGTAGTCTGTAGTTGCAGCTGACACAGATCCGCCTTTATATCACTAATCAATGCTCTAAACCCTTAGTATCGGCTCCTGTTATGTGCTTCCCTAAATCTGACAACAAACTACAGAATGGTCTCAACACCAAAAACTAGCTATCAATCAAAAATAATTGTTGTGTTATTGCATGGGGATAAGAATGCATTGAAGTACATACTGCAGATTTTACACAGACATCAGATTTCCCCCACCTGTGGTATTGGCCTATACAGCCCTTTAGGTCAGGTAATAATGTATACAATCTCGCTAAACAATACACACTTGTGGTGGTAAACAAACTCTGTAGCCACAGCTTCCCTAGGACAGACTGACAGAGAAATGGCAGCCATACTATACCCAAGCACAGAAGGCAGTATGGGGTATAGAGAGGTAATCAAAACTATCAGCCCCCTGATTACTGATTACAGCCTGCTCCATCACCTGCTGCTCATTAGAGATATTAGCGTTTTCTAGTGTAATTAAAAAATATTGTATTTATTTGTTTAGTTTTATGACATATGCGAACTACAAAATGCAGACAAACAAAACACACTCAAATCAAAGTAAAGTTCAGAGCGAAGCAGAGAAATGAGAAAGCCACTTGTAAAAGGTAGTCACAACAAAACAGTGTGGAACAGAGAGAACCAGACAGACAATTACCAGAAAAAAGAGAAAGCGAAATGGGCCGAAGAAAGAGACAGTGGTAAAGAGAGGAGGGCGGCTGCGTGAGTGTGTAAATAGAGTTTAAATGTGCAGTAGGAACGAAATTCGTCTTGGGATTGCCTAGGTAAACAAGACAGCCGAGGCTTTGCTGGAGATGCTAATAAAACAGAGCTGTTCTTATCAGGCAAGCAGATGGCCCTAACCCATCACATCTACTCAAACAGGCCTAAGCCATCAGCATTCTAATGAAATTATTTATGATCAAAGATTACGCTCCAAACCTTGAACATACAATGGCACGTTTACTTTCACCGGAGAAGATGAGCGCAGGTGGGACGGGGGGTTTATGACGAGGTAGACAGACACAGTGGAAGGGCATATACTATAGAGCCGGTGGGTAAAGCATGTTTATGAAGACAAGAATGAGATAGAAAAAATAGAAAAGTACAAAGTGCAGCAGTGAAGTGGACATGATGGAGAGAGGAAGGACAGACAAACAAACGAGTGTAACTGGTGGTTTGTTTTAGAGGACACACCGCCCCTGTGGACTGACCCCTGTGCCCCCGCTTACACCCCGGCTCTCTCCCCTGACAGGGGGTTGCTTAGTCGGCTTAGCTCAGGTCAAGCACCTTGACCAAGGGCACAGCCAGACGTACGATCCCCTGGTGCCTCAACGCATCGCTTTTCTTTCCGCCAGAGAAAGGTGTTCGGAAATACAGTATCAAAAATCAATGAGGAAAGAGTGAGCATTAATTAGTTAAGAATCGGTCAAGGTAAATATTCAAACAGCGTACACTTACTGGCCACTTTTGTAGGTTAAAATGGCAGCAGCAGGGTCTTGTTGTTGTCCATCAACTTCAAGAATTTGCTGCATTCAGAGATGGTCATCTGCTAAGCTTGAACTTGAACTTGAACATACTGGTCAAAATAATGCCATGTGATGGCGGATGAACTATTTGTGTTAATTAGAAATTGCATAGATCTTCCTGGGTGGCCAATCAATTTAGATTTGAAAACCCCAAGGTGTTTCAAATAGGTATTAATATATACATATTTTTTATTTTCACTACTTGTTCATTCATTTCACATCCTTCTAAATTTCTAAACTCTGTATCAGATTAAAAAAATAAATGAACTCATGATTTGACCTAAAACAATAGCTGGAAGTTTGTGGCATACAATATTGTTCTACATAGACCTTGCCACAGTGGTATTTAACAGTGTAAGTGAATGGAGGAGGATGGGAGATGAGGGATTGGGCGGGGAGGACAGACCCAATGGATGAGGAAGTAAGCCTGTATGTTTCGGAAGCGACAGAACGAAATAAAAGACAAAAGAGGAATAAATGGGGTAAAGAGCGGGGAGGGGAGGATGGTAGATTGAGGGAGGGGAGAATTGATCTGGGAATGGTTAGTATGCACCCCCCCACTCTCCCTCTCCTCTCCCATCAGTCAGAGAGGGGCTGAGGGCTCCGAGACTGTGTTGTGGACCACTGCCCGGATGCCTCATACATATTAAAGCCCCCTGCTATTATTTATATCATGTCTCTGCTTCCCCTGCCTCTGCCCGCCCCCTCCTCACCCACCCCACCACATACATACATGCACGTGCACATATAGCTTCAGACAGACAACTCTTCACACAAACAGTGGCACTGAAACAGACAGTCTAGTCACATACAGCATCTGAATGATCTCGGCGCGACTCCCTCCGCGCCACATCCTATACCTGGTTTTATGTCTGACTCATCCTCACCGTCGCTTCGTCTTCTTCTCATCTCCTCATTCTTCTCTGATTTTTTTCCAACCTCTGACTTTCTTTCTCGTGATGGAGTGATATTATTCGAATTGGTCCTAAGCCTCATAAAACACGCTTTGTTTAACTTTTCATATTTCAAACCACATTGGAAGATTTAGGGTTGGGCAGTAAGACCAAGAATTTGTGGAACTGGATTTTTCATAACAGCGACATTGAGAGTAGGGTTTGCAGTTTGATCCTCACTTCAAACAGTTTATACTCCCTTTGTGCACTTGGGCAAGACACTTTGACTTTGCCCACCTTGCATGAATGTGTTGAACGCGTGTTTGTGGTTTTCGGAAAGGCCATAGACACAGTAAAGCTGGCTGGCATCTCTCTCTGTCAGTTTGTCCCAGGGCAACTGTGGCTGAAGAGGTTTCCATCTCTGTGTTACTGTGTCACTGTTTTTTCCTAAAAAAAAAAAACACATCTGATTATTATTAAGAATTTTTACGGGTATACTGTGTAGTTGATGTTCTCTAACTGCTTTTAGTTTTTATGTTGTCTTGGCAAATAATCGAAATAAAATAAAATCATAGTTCTCAAAATAAAATAAAATATAAAGTAAAATATTGAAATAATTGTACTAGAGCTAATCGTGGAACAGCCCTCAAAAATGATCTCTTTCTAACCTAGTGTGTCCACTCCGCTAAGACGTTTCAAAACTACAAGAGTGCACTTTGCAGTCAAATCTTTATTCATAACCCTACGAGCCTTCTGCCTCATCCACTGTAAGATAAAAAACAGCATGTTTCTTGATGTAATAAGTAGAAAAAGACGCCCAAAGCAAAGATTTATTCAGTGAAATCAAACCCAGTCCATTTGCTTGTCAAAAATCCAGCTTCTTAATGTGTAAATGCAAACGCTTCATTTTTATGCATTAATGAATGAGTGAGTTTTGATGTCAGAATCAAAAGGAATGCTGAAGAGATAGCCAGTACCTAGTGTAATTACAGACCCATGTCTCTGTACTGAAAGCTGCTGGGCTTTTATAAGACTGCAACTAACGATTAATTTGATAATAAATTAGTTTGTCGATTAAACGATTAATCAGTTGATAGCAAAAAGTGCGTGAGTTTGAGATTATTGACAAATTTGTAAACAGATGAATCTAAAACTATGTCACATGAGGACTTCTGGATACAGCATATTTAAGCCCAAGAAGGATTTTCATCTTGTTTCATCTTATATTTTTTGTCTTTTGTCCAGTTAACGATTATTCGATTTCTAAATTAGTTGATTATTTCAATAATCGATTAATCACAATTAATCAAATTACACTTGATACACTATAATTATTCAAGTTGCAGTAAGAATGCATAACTATTGATTTTGTGACAATTTACACTAGAATTAGCTGGATGAATTTGCTATGATTAGTATAAATCTATTTGAATGTTTGAGAGCAAGTTATTGAGTAACCAGAAACACAAATCATGTAGTGTAGTGAAATAAACCAGCTTACACCTTACATTGTCTAGAAGATTTTTTCTTTAATGTTTGGTCACACAATAATTCACAGTAATAATATAGAGGCTTTGCCAGGTGCTCAGCAGCCGTATAACTAGTAGTGCTACTGTTAGGGAGGTTCCAATTAAAGCACCATAAGTTATTCTCTGGACACCTTAGGCTTGAGAACCGGCTGCTGCCATCACTTATCCTCCTTCAGTCAGTGGGATTTTCCTCTATCTGCTCCTTCATCGTCCGCGCCTCCGATTCCTCCTCTGCTCCCACCTTCCCTGTTTTTCCCTGCTTGCCGTGATGTCCTTGAGGGCCTGCTGAAGCTCCCATAAAGCCTGCAGTAAATGGCTCTAATCCTGTAATAAATGGCTGTGTCCTACAGACAAGGGTGTGAGGCTGCTGCAACCACGGCTTTATCAGATGGAATAGTATTGGCATGCACATGCACAATCCCGCATGGCCATTCAGAGATGTAATAGAAACGGAGCGTACCCTCCTCCCCCCTTTTGGGCTTCTTCTCACACACACACACACTTTCTTCGCAAACACACACACACGCGCACACACTCATTTATACCACTTCAGATGGAATCACACCTGCTCTGATTGTGCCGCTTTTATGGATGCTATGCAAGAGAGCGGCACCATTATTACCTTTAAATGATTAGAGATGTGACTATGATGCATTATGATGATGGGTGCATATAGAGCTGTATGAGAAGTCGCGCTCCCCTTAATGCCTGCTGGGATAGACTGCCACAGTAACTGAATGAAAGAACAGGGGAGGGGAACACAGAGAATAGTAATGTGACCTTTGGAGATACTTGGAGTTCACCTGTTTTTAATCAGCAAATACAATTGATTTTTATCTGCCCTGGTTTTTATTTGTGTAATACTGTAGTCACTTGGCCCTCGGAGACTGGACTTTAAATGTGTATGTGTGTGTTTGTGTTTGTGGGAATGTCTTACAACCTCCACAGTCCTGGTTGAGTTGTAACCCAGAGCAGTGCTTTCATTTTTCTGTCATTACATATATTGATTTTTCCTGTGTGTGTGTATGTATGCGTGTGTGTTGTGCGTGCCGGCGGCTTGTGCTTTTAACTGTGTGCGTGCTTCAGGTGGAGCTGACTGGGAGCAGCGTGTTTGACTACATCCACCCGGCGGACCACGTGGAGATGGCCGAGCGGCTGGGGATCAGGCCTCATCTGAGGGCTGAGGCCGGCTGCCACACTGGCCCAGAGAGCGCATCCAGCTCAGCATCCACCTCCTCTTTAGCCGGCACCCCTGAACCTGGTACGTAACATGGCAAACAGCTTCTTGGCATTACCACTAAAAAAAGGTAAAAAGTAGGAAGATTGCTTCCCATTAGCCATTCTGAGTTATTAGAATCAAGGCTTGACATTAGCACCAGTCAACTAGGTAGATTTTAATTATGGTTAGTAACACATTTACTATCACTAACCAATTTGTCTAGTTGGATTTCACTGCATACTGTACATTTTAATTAGTTTAAGCTTAACTTTGTCCTATGCTTTAAAATGTCTGACCAATTTAGAATCTACAGTACTGCATAATATCTAGTAACAGTCTTGCTTTAAACATATTAAACACACTGACAAGCAAAAATGTTGTGACTGGTAAAAATCTTTGGTGGATAGACCTTTTGAAGAATTCTACTCTGACCTATGTGCCAAAAAGTTCATGTCAAGCCCGGATTAGAATGTATAGTTTTT
>JAVQKG010050614.1:0-13664 GCA_036025885.1 Hypseleotris bucephala
CAAACTTCATGAGATTTGGTTCATGTTCACTAGGATTAATGGCTCAATTAAAGTTCTCCAAGTAATTATTATTTAATTAATCAGTTATTATTTATCATAGAGGCACCAAAGTCTACATATGTCTGCGTCTTTATTATATGTAACTGCCCAGAAAGTTAGAAGAAGATCTGGCAAAAACTGTTTCAGTTATAAGAGTCCCAAGGGAGTCATAAACATGGGGGCGCTATAGAGGCATTTTTTATCCGACCGTGATAATTTGCATATGTCCATAAAATAGACCCTAGCCCAGATCATTGTGCCAAATGTCATGAGATTTGGTTCATGTTTACTAAGATTAATGGCTTAATTAAAAATCTCCAAGTAATTATTAATTAATTAATCAATTATTATTTATCATGGAGGCACCAAAGTCTACATATGTCTGCATCTTTATTATATTTAACTGCCCAGAAAGTTAGAAGATCTGACAAAAACTGTTTCAGTTATAAGAGTCCCATAGGAGTCATAAACATGGGGGCGCTATAGAGGCATTTTTTATCCGACCGTGATAATTTGCATATGTCCATAAAATAGACCCTAGCCCAGATCACTGTCAAACTTCATGAGATTTAGTTCATGTTTACTAAGATTATTGGCTTAATTAAAAATCCCCAAGTAATTATTAATTAATTAATCAATTAATATTTATCATAGAGGCACCAAAGTCTTCATATGTCTGTGTCTTCATCATATGTAACTGCCCAGAAAGTTAGAAGTAGATCTGGCAAAAACTGTTTGAGTTATAGCATTTAAAAATTTAAGCTTAATTAATTAATAACTTAATTAATATTCATCGCAGATATGCCCAATTTTAATCACCTCTTCCTTAAACCAGTCCTGACCTTCCCTGAAAGTTTCATCCTAATCCGTGCAGTAGTTTCTGCGTTATCTTGATCACAGACACACACGCACGCACACACATACGCCAACAACGGCGATCACATAACCTCCTGGCGTCGGTAATAATCATCGGTGCTGAGAGTGATTTTTTTTTTTTGTATTGACTCTATCTTTACTAACAACTTTATTTAAAAAAGTAAACAGACAAATTGTTTACTTTTTAGAGTTGTACAATTATGAAGTAATTTAGTATTACTGCCTTTGCTTGGCTACCTGCGTGGACTGATTCATTATTAAAAGCCTTCTGCTCATGCTGGGATGTGACCTGTAGCTTGTATGTAGCTTTATGTCATCAACATATAGCAGCATATAGCTTCAGTTCAAAAGATGTTTATTGCCTTTACTGAGAGACCTTGGGTGGGAAAAAAACATACTTGCATTGTGCCATGTGACAGATGGAAAGCCACAATAACAGCTTTTCTTGGCTTGAGAGCCAAACAGATTTTGATTCAGAATGGTGCTTTTGGTAAATTAAGGTTAATGTGAGTGGACAGTGGAGGAATCAATAGTGAGTGACACGGAACATATCGACTGGTCACACATTTGTGCTTCTCCTCCAGCTGTGGTTGATGCATGTATAATTGACAAGTGCACACCCAGACCAGATGGAGGAAACAGACCAACCTTACTTAAACCACATTAGACATAAGCAACAAGCCAAACAAGAGCAAAATGTTAAAATCACTAAGAAATGTAGTTTTTGAAAATATGCTCATACTGACCAACAGGAGAGATTTTTATTTTGTCTTAAAATGTCAGTAGTTAAATAATGACTTAATTAAGCTATTAGAAAACAGTATATTGCTTTAAATGTTACAGATGTTGTAAACAAAGTAAAAGTCTTTCATTTCTACATGCAATAATAGTGGTTCAGACATACAACGTATATTTAACATAATTTAAATCAGATTTAGTTTGACAGTCAACATTAATTTGCTAAATAAACCGTTGCATTACCCAATTACGATTCCCACTTTTTATCAATTGCACAGTTGCTGAATGAGATTTTTGTTATTAGGATAACTATGCAATATTACCACTTTTTTAACAATATTGAATAGAATCCATTAAATTTGATGCTCAGTAGAAGGGAGGTGGAATAACTTGTCCTCCTCCTTCCTGTTTTCCCATGTGCAGGCGGAGTAGAGGGTGGTGAAGTGAGGCTGGAGGAGCACATCTTCACACGGAGCAGAACACATCGATTGTCCCACACGATGAGGAAGAGCAGGAGTGCACATGGGGTTACTCCGGGAGAGGTATGCATTGATTTTTAAGCTCTAAACTAAAGCTATTTAATCTTCAGTTCATCCATGCATCTATTATCACACACTTATTTGTAAATGTTGTAATGTTTCCACTAGAGCTGCATTTAGGGATGGGCGACATGGTAAAAATATTCATCCAATCCAGTGTTCTTCATAATATTTCTTACTATGTATTTACCTTTTAATCAACATGAACACTGGCATTGCTATGGTAAAAATGACAATAAAGAGCAGTGTAACACAATTAAACAATCTTAACACCTTAAATTAACCACATGTAGAATTAAATTAAAAATATATATATATATTTTTATCAGGAGATACAAGACCTTTGACTTACTGGTTAGAACTGTGACTTAATCAAACTAACCAGACTACAACAGGTCTAATTTTTTTTCTGCTATTTATTTATTTGTATGTGCATCCCTTATTATCCTACAAAGTTTTTCATGCTCTTTCAGTCTAGTTTACATAGCTACCACATACTGTTGGACGCTGTTGTCATTTGCCTCCATGCCGACCATGTTGCTACAAAAACAAGGCCAGATTGATCTTTTGGGAAAAGACAGTCAGGTGCAGTATGTCTGTGTGCTGGTCGCTGACTCATAAACAGATGACTGTACTGTACACAACCTAATGCCATCCAAAAGGACACACACAGACACATGGCAAGATTGTGTGTGTATTTAAACATAATTAAAGTAAAGTGTTTTGTGTGTTTATCAAGGAAGATGTTTTTAATTTGGGGAAGAGGTTATAGGTTAGCAAATTAGCAAGAGCCGATACTGCATGGACGAAACGTAGATAAGAAAAAGGAGTGAGGTCTGACCGAGAAGTCCATCTGCTTCATTTCTCTGCCATGAATGTTTATAAAAGCAGGCCAGATGATTTACAATGACACTATCCAACAAGAGATTCAGTGCTAAGGAATAGTCACTGTGTTTGCCTTCCTGTGACAGGCCTCTATCCTCCTTAACACCAGAATATCAACAATTTACACTCCTTGGATACTATATTAGGTAGACTTATTTACCTGCCTGTTACATTAAATAGAAACTCACTTAAAAATAAATCTGCTGAATGGTGGCAGGTTGACTAATTTGGCAGTTCTGTTCTGTGGGTGAAAATCAATTGTTGACTCCAGAGAGACTAGTTAGACATTTGTTCAGATAACTTAGGGGTGCATTGTGATACTGTATTGAAAGGGCAAGCTACTGCATTGATAAATTTGAATCAATAATAATTTTACAAAATTTAAATCTGGCTGTACTTAAACCTTATTTTGAAAAAGGAGACTCGTTTGTGAGATACAGTTGAAGTATTCACCATTCTAATTATTACAACTTTCTTATAAACATCATTCATTGAAAAAATGTTTTAAAAAAATACATCACCTATAACATGAAACAGGTGGGCTACAGCAACATAAAAAGTGAGCATTTTCAGAAAGATGTGGCAGTGTATTTCGAATACTCTACGTAAGTTCCCATTAGACATTTAAACCCTTTAGCTTTTAATAATTAAAGCCTGTTTCACTTGTTCACTGCTACCCAGTTTAATAATTCAGGTACAGCACTGGGTTAAATTTCCTGAAGCGCCAGAAAATAATTTTGGGAGTTTTTGATAAATCACTGACACTTCTCAGGCTCTGCTGCCATGGATTCCCTTTTATCTCCACTTCAGTTTGTGGCTCTGGTGGTAATGCCTCTCATCTCATCCACAGCCTTTGTCCTGTCCTCTTTTGACTCCAATTACATACTAATAAGTCAGACTTTCAAATTAGGCTGCTGTTTTAAAATGTAATTGTGATCTGCAAGCTCTCCTTTGAATGTATACGGAAGTCCATAACCAGTTTATAGTGTTGCCAATTGATACAAACCCTATAAATCAATAAAGAACAAGAAATGCATGTTGGGTGTTCAATCAATGCATGGTTGACAAATAATTTGGAAAACCATTTTATAAGATATTGACAGCATCTTCAGCCTCTTACATGTGACTCTTGACAGGTTGTTTAGTCATGTAGGTCAATTGCTGTAGTATAAGGGCGCATTGTGTGTTATGCGAGATTTGATTTTCACCCTTTTCCTTTGACAGAGTGAATGTGTCCTAAAGGCAGCCTCAATAAATCAGACAAATTACATTTCGCAGAAACATTGGAGGAGTCAGCAGAACCTTGTTTATTGACAGTGAGAGGGAAGTGCCCTGTCTGTCCCAGCTTGACTTCCATTTAACAATCTCCTGTTTCTGTCCCATATTTGCTTTGTGGATCTTCCTTTTTCTACTTTAGATTTCCTGGTCTTCCCCTAATTTGATTTTTAGTTCAGTCAGAAGCGGCAGGGATCCCCACATTTTACTTCCTATTGGGGAGATAATATGTACTATAAAATAAATTAACTCAACAACCACGTTATAACTACCTCTTCCAAGGATAATGCCTTTAGCCTGTAGTTGGTTTGTTTGTTAGCAACCTCACGCAAAAAGTGATCAAACAGAATTTGGATGAAATTTTCCGTGAAGGTCAGAATTGACATTTACACAAATACTGTATATCAATTGACAAACAATTGATTAGATCTAGCTCACCATTCTGTCAGCATTTAGCTTAAGCATCTGTCAGCATCTGTCAGCTTTATTCAAAAAGAACTCCACCGATTTGGAAATTTTTAGGTAAGGTCAGCAGTTACAAGTTGATTCATCTTTGTTCACTAGAGTTCGTGAATGACTTGACCCTATCAAAGCTACTTCCCATGGAACCCACGGTAACACAGGAAGGATATGCAGACTATATATAAAAAAACTTTCTTTAGCTTAATCTCTCATTAGATTTTCATTATTATTCTATGATGACTATTCAAACGCTGCTTGGTTATGTTTTATAAGAGACCTACAGTATACAGACTTTCAAAGCAGAACATATTAAATCCCCATATTATAAATCTTTCATCTTCATACTTTGTCCGCTCTGAGGACAGTGAGGTCAGTCGGTGACTTCACTCTTGTCTAACTCAATCACACTTTCACTTTACATTTTTACTTTCTCTCCTCCATGCTCTCTCTACACCACACTCACAAACACTCAAAAAAACAAAAACAAAACAACAACAAATAACTTCTTGTTTCCCAGAAGTGGAATTCTAGGAATCCCTCGATCCGCTATTGCCCCCTCCGTCACCCTGCCTCTCAGCCAGTGCTATTCATTTGGAGATGTTGTTTCATTTACACTTGCATGCAGCTGAAGACATAAAGTGGCAAGTGATGTATGCAAAATGAGCTCCGAGTGTGTCTTGTTTACAACCAGTTATTGAGAAGAAGCACTGTGGGACCCTTTACGAGAATCCTTCGCACTCAAGCAGACACGCTAAGCAGACAATTTATATTCAGCCCTGCTTCATAAAATGTCAATTGGTGGCTCGTGTGTCAGGGGTGTCTGATCAGGCTAATAATTTTTGTTTGTCTGATGAAGAGGATTAACAAATAAAGCCAATAGACTCACCTGTTTTGTTTAGACATTTACAGCTTTAGTTTTTCATATTGTTAGTTGTTCAGATGTTTCAAAGTTTTAAAAATGCGCATCCATTTCTTCTTCCCCTCTTTCTCAACCCTCTTTCACACAAGCCAAGAATGATAAGAGTAATGAGCAGTCTGAAGTTGTCTTTAAAAAACAAAAAAACAATTAGCTGTGAATAAGCTGTAAAATTTTAAACATCAGCCCCCTCATATTATTTCTTAATGATTCAAGTTCTTGATATAGAAGTGATTGGTTGAAAACAAATGTCCCTGCACTGAGTGCGCTATAAAACAAAAACCCTTATAATACAGCACACAGAGGGTCTCAAAGTCTAATATTTTTCTCATATGACTTATGGTATGCTGAACTATTGACTATGTATTTTTTATTTTTATTTTTTTTGCTCAAATTGAAAATCTAAATATCAGGTAAACCAGTATATTTATTGTAATACCAAAAACCAATGGAATAATTACAACTTAATAATTTATGTCCCTTGTTTGTTTATGCTTAGTACAGCCCTACAAAAACTTTTGTTAGTTTTGTACATACTGTATATATGAGTTTTTACTCTGTATTTTAAATATTATGCTGTAGTGTGTGCATGGTTCTTGTCAAATATAATCATATGTGCATATATTTGTTTTCCTCAGGAGAATAAGGAGCCGTCTCCAGGACAGTTTCTCAGTGGTAGCACCCTCGGTGTAGATTTGTGCAAAGTCCACCGACGTTTCTCCGGGAACCTGCAGCTGCCTCCGTTGTCATGGCGACAGGCAGAGAAGGAGCGGGACAGGGCGAGGCCTCTCACTCCGGACGAGGACCCAGTGACCCACACTAGACCCACCAGCCTGCCCATCACTTCACTGCCCCGTATCGACATCACAGAGGCTGACCCGGACAGGTAGGAGGCAAAAGGAACACCTTAAATCAATGTGGTTTGAGAAGGATATATTCTTTTATACCAAATGCATAGCATAGCAATTTTTAACGCACATTTTTTTAAAAGAAATAACGATTTTTAATCTTTATTTCCGATAAATTACTAGTCCATAACAATATTTTTTAAAAGTGATAAAAGCTCAAATTAGTGCAAAGAATTACAGTCTGTTGTGTCAGTGCTGTCTCCGGTCTTGGTTAAAGCCTTAATGACAGAGTTCTCAGACACCTCCAATTGCTGCATGAAACTGCACATCAGTTTGTGCAACAGTGCTTCAAATGTGTGAATGTGAGAGTGCACAAAAAGCTGACTAGCACTGGGCCACCAGGGACCTTCAGTAATAATCTAAAGGCATCATTGTAGGCAACACTGAGGCTCTGGTGGACCTGTAAAATAACTAGTTTACAGAGATGTGCTGTGTACAGAGTAGTGCAGAAAGCTCTAAACAAGAAGCTGATTACATCCAGTAAAGGGCTTTAGGTTTCGGGTTGGTCTGTCAGCAAGATAATTAAAAAAACAAATTCTTTTGTATTCTGAGATGAATTTGTCTTGGGAATCCACAGACTAATCTTTTTTCAGGTCTATGAAGATGAGGCCTTGGTAGAGGTCTGAGCTCTGCTTTTTCTGTATGGTAGTAATTATATTGCTCTGATTTATAAGGAGTATAGACTTTGCTTTCCTAGTCATTTAAACAAATGAGAAAGGATATAATTTATGTCAAGTTGTTTTCTTGTCACCAGCATGAAAGTCAGTTTTCTTTAACATGCTTATTAACTGTGTATATTGCAACATAAAACTAGGCACAAGTTTTAGTCTTACTGACTTCACAAATGATACTGAGAACAGACTGACAAATTCTTCAGCTGTTGAGGTTGCTTAATGGCTTAATTTTGCCAGTCTGGCCGATGATTTTGTAGTTTAAACTGTCTTTCTAAAACAAATCCACAAATAGTTAGTATGGCCTTAAATGGCTGTCCAGCCCTTGTCAGTGGGAAATAAATATGCATTTCTGTGTGTGCGTTTGAAAAAAATGAGACTATTTAAAGTCTTGTCGCAACAATTTATAAATAGCTCACTCCCTGAAGTTATGTCATAGTCAGCTTTGAATTTAATGAACTTAGATTTTATGTATGCATTTGCAAAACCCTTATTTATTACAAGGGTATCCAATATGTTTCTCCCTCCCTCCCTGAGTGAGTTATTGTGTACAAATGTAAATCTCTGAAACTAGACCAAGGCAATAGCATTTGGCTGGTCTGTGAATCTTAATGGGATGGAGGTCAGAGAGTTTCTGTATGCTTTCTATATTTTCACCACTTTCTCTTGGTGCCTAAAATAACTTCTCAGTACTTTGTGTTCCTCTCAATGTGCCCACCATCACAATTCAACTTTCGGTAAAACTGTTGAAATGTCCCATGATGCAATTCACCTCCACACACCATTTCTTCATATTGCTATTGCTGAAGCAGGTCAGTTTTAGCTCCGGCATCCTTTGTCTTCCCTGAACCTTCCACTTAGAAATAATTCACAAATTTAAATATTTTTGAATACTTTTTTGTCAGAAGCACAGTCCAATTGATTTGAATTAATTTCAAATCAGTTGAAGCTATTCTTCATATGGCCACTGTAATGTGCATTGTGTGTATGTGTATGTATGCGTTTTTACCTCCTAATGTGATCGGGTCCACTGGCGTGCGTGCGTAAGATGTACAGTAGCCTATATTGTCATTGTTATCCCATGTGCACAGCATATGGCTACAGTAAAGCAAAACACTAGAAAGCACTGTAAGAGCACAAACCTCCACCAAGGCAGCTCAAACAAAGTAGGAAAAGTCAGTATTTCCTGAAATAAATATTGAACTCTACTAATAATTTACACAAACATGATAAAACATACACTAAATACTATTCGATTAAATCTGCAGTAGTTCTCAATTCAACAATTTTTTTAATTACTCTTTTGCATACGGACATTCCACAAAACTAGTTTTTTAGATATAGACCACATAAACCGTCATCTTGATCTGTGCTTGTTACTGTTAGATTAATTGATTGATCTTTTGAAAGGGTTTTGAATGGTTGCCAAGCTAATATAAAATTTATGACTGCCTTTGTGGAGGTCCATGCTTTAGTTTATAGTCATGTGTGATTTGCCATTCAGTCCATTCAACACAAGCATGCAGTTCTCTCTTTTCATCTACATTACTCTTAAATTATTCAGATCTAGTGGCATGGCCAGCCAGACTACTTTTTATATTCTACAGACATGTACATTTGAGGAGTAGTTATCAGCCGGTGTGGTCCAGCATGACATGACCACAGATCATTTCTTTCAGCTATTTAGTCTTTCAGCATAGTTAAAATGACATTCATACACACTTCCTGTTTGGACAGTTATCTCACAGCCATTGCATGGACCTTGGGAGGCATGTTATTTATCTTTTGCACCTCTTTCTGTTTATAACAAAATAATATCCAGATAGTTTTTATTGTATTATTCCTTGGTCCAAATTTGGTCTTGTGTGATGTGGAGTCTGTGTGTGTGGGACATGATGGTGGTCAAGGGAGGGGCGGGCAGGAGGGGGATGATAAAGTCACTAATCTGCAGTGGTTTAATACAGAGGCTCTCAGATAAACAGTGCAGTCTATTTGGATCCATCTTCCAGCATCTGCCAAGTCGTTCCTGCATGTGGCTCTTGACTGGTTAGAATAGGACTCTATTGATGCTTTTATGTTTTTATGTGCCTGAAAGTGTATTTTGGTTTTTTTTTAACTGGAAGATAAAGGAGAAGTTGAAAGATGTTGCGAGGGTCTTCTAAACGCAGGGTTGGACATTTTGACTTCAGTGAGGAAGTGGTCAGTAATGTGCATCTCGCCCCTCCCAGGTGATTATTTCTAGTATTTTAATTCACCTTTAAAATTAATTTTTCATTTAAAGACTACATATTTACTTGTTTATACATCAGCTTTCCTTTTGGTGCAATATCCTTACTTATTCCCTTCGTAGTTTAGACAAATACAGAAATTGTGCGTCATTAATGGACCACATTATAGCAATATTAAAGGGTATTTATCAAGTTGTCGTTTCAGTGACGTAAAAGGCGTCCAGATGACGTTTATGATTATGCCTGTATGTAATTATTGTTAATCTGTCTCGCTGGCTGAGGCTTCACAGTGGGACTCCTGCCAGTTAGTTAATCTCTCTTAGAAATTGCCGACAACAGACAAATGGTAGAATCGATTAATCTATAAATGCATAAAATTAACATGATGTATACATAATCAGAATGGCCTTTGTTGTGAGGGTGTTTTCGTTTGTGGATTATGGCATCTGTTGTTGATATGGCGCACTGGCATTTTGACCTTTCACCCCTAAACTCCGGATCATCTGACCCTCTCATCTGCGACTCTTCCTCACGCTGCAGCGATATGACAGATTATATCCGCTTTGAGTCTGTGGCGGTTTCACTGAACACAAACTGTAAATGTTTATGTCTCTGCGATTAACCTACTGTAGATGATGCCTACAGTACATGCCTACTATTGTATTAAAAAATATCTATTCATCAAATTCACCTGGCATTTTGTATTTTAAATTCAACTTTATTTAGAATACCATTTGTTCAATATCACACATTTTTTCTCTTTCCTTCAGAGGTCACCACTGCAAATCCTCTGTCACTATCTAACTCTCATTTGCATCAATGTCCACAAAATCTATAATCTATCTCCTATTGGGTCTTCCTCTAGCCCAGTGTCCCTTATACTTTTTTAGACCAAGCAACATTTTGGCATAAAAGAAAAGATTTGCGTCACTGTATAGAGACTAATGTGAATGAGTAGGATTGTGGCTTGTGCAGTGTCGAACAAAAGGGTACTATCTCAATTTTTAGTAAACCCAAGATCACGATTTTTTAGAAGACTACTGCTACATGAAACCATTTTTACAACCAATTCACTGTACATTTAATCCAATGATCACCAAAATGATGGTGAGCAGAGCATACATGAATGCACTGTACTCAATTCATAACTCCATATCATGATTACATTTTTATCTCCATATTGCCCACCCCTAGTCCAAGCCATCTCAATCTGGTCCCTTTGACTTATTTTCTAATATGAGCTGCCTCTGATGTGTTACTATTTCTACACATCTCTTTTATCTCTGCATGTTAGTTCAAATGAATGAGCAAAGCTGTCCCTGTCTCTAATCCTTTGAGAGTCCAAACAGAGCAGCAGCAGTGTCAAAACCAGCCCCTCCCTCCTCTTCACTCATCTATAAACTGCACTTATGAAGCCCTCAATAGTTTTTCAGGACAGAGATGAGTGGGTGAATAATCATTTTAGCGATTTATACAACTATCTTTTCTTTTCTATCTAGATTTGATATATAAACATGTTGTGCAATGTAATCGCAGGGTAGTTTAAAGTAAGAGTTGGTGATACTAGAATATAATACAGCCTTACAATATAAACTGATTATATGCCATTCAGGAAATATTGATTAATTGTTACACTGCACATTTTTATTTGTCAAATTTGCTATCTTATATTTCCCTTTTTATAGTGTGTAGGACAATGGTAAAGTTATTAAATGAAAAAAGAATTTGTTGTATACATAACATAAATTAGACTATTGTTTCACATCCATATGTTTGACAAGTAGAAACAGTAGCCTTCTGTATAATCTATATAATAATATAGGCGTACAAAATAAATGTGTTTTTAAATAAAATAGTGTTAAAGCAATATATGGGCTCCACAATATTTGAAAAACATCTGATACCTATAAATTTCTATTAGATTTTATTTAATCACAGATACAAGTTATATCATGATCAAAAATAGGACTAAACCAGGACTAAATCTAGAACTAGAACCAGATCCTTACAAGGTCTAAACCAGGACTAAACCATTTCTCTACCAGTGCTAAACTACAAAAAGCAAGACTAAACCAGGTCTATATTGAGTCTAAAATTGGGTCTAAACCAGGACTCAATAAAGGATTTCAGCAGGTTTAAACCAGACAAAACACCTCTGTAGTGGTTATAAATGTGGAAAAGGTACATAGTGTTGCTTCAAATGTTTTTACTTATTTTTTTCTACATCATCCAACCCCGGCATTGATATTTTTGACTTTCCTCTCTTGCAGTTTTGAGGGTGAGAATGGCCCGTCTCTGTGCTGTAGTCCCTCTGATCCTCAGGCCTCTCCAGGGTCCAGTCTGGTGTTACATCCCAACACAGCGTGTCATGGTCAGAGACGAGAGTCCTTCCTGTATCGCTCCGACAGTGACTACGAGCTCTCACCAAAATCACTGTCCCGAAATTCATCTATTGTTGGAGATCTGTAAGTGCAATAGAAGTGTGTTTGAAGTAGATTGATTAGACTATTGTTGAACATACAAAAGCTAAATTACTTCAACTATTGTGTATTCCAGGCACACTGAAGACTTGATTGTAACTCCATTTGCTCAGGTAAAATAACAACTCCCTCTAATTGTATATGTAAGTAGACTGCCCTCTAGTGACTTGAAGTAGATCTTACAACATTTGCATTCACCTACACCTGCCTGCACCTGGAGTCCTGGACAGACTCAATTTAGATAACATCTGCAGTATATCGAAACATTAATGGAAGAATAATGCACTGTAAATTACTTAAATGTCTTTTATGTGTGTCATACTCTCTTTATTTTATTATATTTTAGTTTTTCTGACATGAGCTACTTTACTTTTTAGGTTCTAGCAAGCCTTAGGACTGTCAGGAACAACTTCACCACCTTGACAAATGTGCAATGTGTGTCAAACAAGTGAGTAATTAATTCCAGTAGCCATTATTGTCTTATTGTTAATGTGAGTATTGTGAAAATGTGTTACAAATGCTATTGAAACTATCACCTAGGACTAAAGGAAAGGCATCGACAAATTCTAATCTTTGTCACATGGGGGCGCCGAAGAATGTTAAGAATATACATAACTGTAGTTGCACACTGGTTGCACACTGGTGATTAGTTTTGACTTTGAGCTTACATTAGCTGATGTTTTAATTAAAAAGTAAGATATAATGAAAAACAAATGTCCGACAGACCTCATTATAGAATCTTCATTAACCAAACATGGAACATAACATAATCCATGACCACTGTACAATACTCTTCTTTTGAAAGTATGCACAAACTAAAACATTTCTGTGGCACACTTTTGCTAAGCCAGTTTATTTTGCAGGAGGTCTCCAGCTGCCAGTCAGCCCACCGTCACCAAAGTCTGTCTGTCTGGTGAGTTCTTGGAAATGGCTTTACCTGCTTACTGTCTTTTTATCTGTCTGCCCACGTTCTCAGAAATAAAAGGCTGGGAAGTCTGAGTAATGAAAGCCCTCCTAAAAGCTCAAAATACTGGCATTATGGAGTGGGCACATATTGTTCCACCAGAAGCATCTGTAATTCACTTAGTGTTCTTGTGGCTTAAACTAATGTTACTGTTACTTTAGTCTATTGCATTAAGTCTCTTTGAGTGTGAGATGTGAGCTGTCATTATGACTTACCTGGATGACAGCAGAGAAACAAGGTGTTTTTGAACGTCTATAGGGCTGTAGTCGACAGTCGTCATGTCCAGCAGAACAATTCATTGACTAACACATGAATGAAAGTGGCATAAAATGTAAAAATGGAAACAAAATATATTAAGAAAAAGAAAACTGACAATAAAATAAAATGTACAGCTGTTATCTTGACTAATCGACATTTTAGTAGACCTCACTGATCAATTAGTCCACTAAGTGATTTAAAGCTGTCAGCTCATACTGAAGTCAAATTGAATTGAACCGTGAAGATACAGTGATAGTGGCGATGGTGTCATTATTGTTTTGTTTTTTTTTGTAATTTTGTAATGAGGAGTGGAGTAGTTTACAAAACTCTTTTGAATACTGTTACTTCCTTCTAATACTTTTATTCAAGCATGTAGCCATCCAAAAATGACTATATTAAGTACTTACTCCCTACTTATTAAGAAC
>JAVQKG010050716.1:0-18201 GCA_036025885.1 Hypseleotris bucephala
AGACAACGGTATCTCTACAAATTAAAATGCTGAGTAAAGAAACAATATATTTTTCTGTAGCTTAGTTTTCTCAAGCTTTACAATGCAGAAATTTTCAGTTTGAATAATAAACAGTGGCTCTATTTGGTTCTGGATAGTTGATTTGTTTGGGCACATTCTCCGTGTTATAATATTTTGTTCCATTACATGGTGCATGCACTCTAGCAGGTGATAGGGCACACCCTCAATTTTCATCTTTTTCTGACGTGTATATCATTTGTCACCGATTCAGACCCCGTCATGTCCAGAGCCATTGTTTTGAGAGCACATAACTGTCAGTCTTAAAGATGATGCTGCCAAGTGACAACGGTAATGTTCCATTTACAGCTTAGCCTCAAACTCAGACACGGGACGTCTTTTTCAAATGGTAAACATTTACAGGACACAGACACATGCCTTTGCTTTCATGCTATACATTTGGACTCAGGCTTGTCTTGACTATGTCCTCCCTCTGTGTCTTTCTCTCCTTTCTTTGCAGCTTGAAGAGGTGATAGCAATGGGAGACAATGGGAAAGACTCACTTAATTAGCTGGACGAGAAGATGCATTGTGGCAATTACTGAGCACAAAGGGAGGGGAAGGTATGGCTGTGTAGCTTGCTGCTGTGTGTATTTGCCTAGCTGTTGTAGCCTGGAGTGCAGGCAGGCCTTTATAGGGGAGAGTGAAAGCAGTAACAATGGAAGACAGGATGTACTCCACATGTAGAGCCATTTCCAGCCCCTTTACAAAGGGCCACAATAGCAGCTACAGTCTCTTAAAAGATACAAATTCAGAATCTGTGTTCTTTTTAGTGTATTATGGACTTTCAAATGCACGCATCTTTGTGTAAAGTATTACTGCAGGTGGATGTTTTTCTATATGTGTGTGGTCTGGGTAGCATCTTGAAGTGCATTAGCAGTATGCCGAGTTTTGAGGGGGTTCATAATTGGTTAATGCATTGTACATTTTCTTGTAGGTGGTGTTATTGTTTTCTTTACCATTTTAAATATATAAAAAAAAAAGTTTAATATACAGAATTTCAAAGATGATAAGTTAATGCCTAAGTACCTGGATGCCATAGACTTGAATATCATCAGCTTGTTAATTCACACCAAAGTATTATTTTAATTCTATTGTTGACACATTGCTACAAGATTAATTATTAAATACTTATTAAGATCGTATCTAGCTGTATTATAATTATGTTTCACTATTTTGGTGTCATCTTCATTACCCCATCAGCATTTTTACAGACAATAAAATTGGTAAGTAGTAAAGTACAGGCAAAGTAATCAAATCATTAAACACAATAACTTAGTACTAATTTAATTCTATAGCTGATATGCAGTACACTCACTATTTTCTTCATTAAGCAGACCTTGTGTTGCACATGGTGTGGTTTTCTGCTGTTGTACCATATCTGCTTTTTCATCTTATGTGTTCAGAGATGGTCTGCAAATCTTGATGTAATAATTTCTTAGCACTGACGTCTCAGATCATCAAGGCATTTTTGCCCACAGAATTACCGCTCACTGGACAATATTGTTCTAGGTCATCTATTTCAAATACTGAAAATGTGGCCTTTCTTTTGCATTCTGATGCCTAGTCAGCCTAGTCCGACTGGCTTGATGCAATGGGCAAGTGTGATTATAGCTAATTGAACTCACAAGCAAGTTAAGAGGTCTACCTAATAAAGTGGCCATTGAGCTTCAAAATTATTACTGAAATTAAATAACTAATTAGCTCTTTTTCTCCATTTCTATCACTGTGTTCGTTTCTTTGCATCAAGCTGTCCACCCCATGTTCTATTTTTGAGCGTCAGTGAGTGGGCTGCCGCTGGGATGCCACTATGTGTTTGTGCTGTAAGAGATGGGTCCTGGCAAAGAGCATCCTCCTCTAGTGGAGTGGCCTGAGGGTATTTCTTTCATGAAGTCAGATAACATCCAAGCGACCCTCTCTTCCCTTTTTTATAAGAGTTCTTTAACCTTGATAAATGAAGTAGAGGCGGGAAGGGAGCGAGGGAAGGATACTATGAGGAAAAGTTGCGGGCTGCAGGGGGCGAGGGCGCGATGATGGAGGGAAGCGAGATAGAGACAGAAGTATAGAAGCGGAGACACTAGCTCCCTGGCCGGCCTGCTCTCAGGATCAATAACGTTCGGAGAGCCGCTGAGCACTCCTGTCTGGCAGCTCTACCATAGGGGATGCACGGAGCACATGAAGGGAGGGGCCCAGGCAGGAAAAAGATATGTTGAGAAAGCTGCTCTATCTTCCTCTTGTCACCCTGTTTGGCGAACAGAGGGAATTAAAGCAGACAGGGATGTAGAAGAGACGACAGAAAATGAAGGGTGGAGCGAAGTTTCAACAACTATCCTGCTGAACCTGGCCCCTTCTTTGCCACCCACCCACCTGTCCCGCCCGCTGGGAGAACACATGCACTCATACATGTCTCCTTTTTACAGAGCCACAAGGTTATACAGAGTGTCGATACAAACGCACACCTCCCGCCGACAAATGGGATTTGGCATGTTCAATCAACACGCCTGCCAAATCCCAGTTGTTAAGTGTTGCAGAGCCATAACTGTCTGCAGTGGGCTGGGGCTGTGTGATTCATAGGCCCTGCTAACTGTCCACAAAATATCATACATTAAAGCAACACTATAGAACTTGGCTTAGAGGCTTTATTTAGTTTTTAAAATAAGTTCTGGTTTTCTAACATAAAAAGTCAAATTCAGCCCTGTCAGCTTTCCATACATCCATACTAAAAAGTGACATTAAAATGTATTCATCTGAAGGGATTTTTAATTACATTTTTTTTAAAGCTTGGTTGATTCAAAGTTTATGCCGTAAACTTAGATTATGGTGGTTGCAGTTGCTTTCTTGTGGTATATTGCCCAGGTATCTCTCTGATTTTAGATGTACACTGGCTGTTGCTCAAAAGCAAAGGGTGATCCAGTTTAGTATCCATCTTGGTGAGTGTCTATTGCTCCACTAACTACAGTCTGTACAAATACCTGTAGTTAAACCAGCTGTCTAATATTTTGTTGAATGGAGAAACATGTAGGTAGGTGTTCACTGTTTACAACAAAACATTTAGCATATTAGAAAACAATAATAAGTGCTATTTCATAGAAATAACTACTTTCTTTTATAGCAGGTGGATTTGCTTATGTTTTGTAATTTTGAGTGAACATAATGCAGTCGATTTTGTAGTAAAAGCAATTGATATTGGATTGCATTCGAAGTGTGTGGTGTAGCATAAAGACCAAACAAAAGGACTATTCTGAAGAAAGGCCTTAAGTGATTCTCCACCAGCGGCTGCAGGTCATGTCCACCTGAGCTTTCTCCCACTCATCTTTCAGCCCCTTGTACTCAATTTCCTTGCTCTGAGTTTAAGTCGCTGTCCTCCCTCCTCTGGCCATTTCTTCTGGCCCTTTTTGCTGTCCTCTGTTAGGCCTGATCCTTTCATCTTCTCTCCCCTAATCCTGTGCTGGAGGAGCCCGTCTTCACCCCTCCGCTGCTGCCCATTGCTTTCTTTTTAACTCAATGCCTCTTCTTATTTTGGCGTGTCCCTTTGCTACTCACTTTGCTTTCTTCTCATCTTTCTTTTATAGCTTAGTGTTTATTCCGATTTCTTTAGCATTACCTTTTCTTCTTCCACTGCTCTCAAACTCGTGTGTTCTTAATTAAGTTAGTGATCAGTTGACTGCCCTGGGAGAGCAGGTTGGTCCTCCCATCCCAGGAGGGTGCTATATTGTGTGTGCTAGTTTGACGGGTGTAATCCCCCACCAGAGAAAATGTGCAGTACCTAACTACCTTAGCCACCACTGGAGGGTATTAGCCCCCTGATGAGAGTGCTGTCCCGGCTTGGCCCTGCCTTCTGTCAACACTTATGACTTTTGACTTATTTTTTTGATTTTGCACTTGTGAGAAACTTTGCAAAGGCATATTTGTGCACACATTTGTGACACATAAATATAAATGTAATAAGATGTTGATAAAAAATAATTACTACATTTTGAAAAGTCTTGTCCTATCAAAGTCTTTAAACTCATAACATAATATTGATACTGCTATATTAAATATGCATTTTGGGGGTGCAGGGTACCTGGGTGCTTAGCAATACTTGAGCCAGTCAAACTAATGTCTGTGAGTATCAGCATGTCCTTCGTTACCTTGAGTTCTGCCCATAGTTGCTACTTGTTGGATAGACCCTGGTCTGGTTCCCACTCATAATGATAAGTGGAAGAAGATGAATGAATGACTAATGTATTTTTGGACTGTGCTAATACAATCATTCATAAATTTATAAAATATGTATCTAACTTAGCTGTTTGATAAAATTACAAACAACTGGATTCTGTATATTTTGCCCCACACATCCTACCACACATCTTCTCCCTCCTCTATATTTCACACACACACATCCACACAGGAAACGAGTAGGTAAGGTTGCCATGGGAACAGTTGGCCAGAGTTTACCAGAGGGGAAACAAACAAAGTACTGTTCATGAAAGCAGGTTGTTGTGCGCACAGAGTGCACTGATACTGTGTGAGTTTGCAAATGGGGGTGGTGTGTCATATCTGGTCATTGTAATGTGTGTGGCTGAGGTTCTATATACCTGCTGCTAGCATCTATGGCTATGCCTGAAATGGTTTTATAAAATGCTTCACACTCAGGGATGGCAGCAAAGGAATGTAATGTGATGTCCTCTCCTTTTCTCTCTAGAATTATAGGTTCGATTTCACCTGATACCATTCACAAAGGGACATTTCCTTCCATTACCTGCTTTTTCCTCTTTGCCTGCTTCCTCCCTCTGTCAACGCATACAAACAAAATGTATCGAACTTCCCATAAAAAGTCATAAAAATGCCACCATGCCTTCTATGCTCCATTTATGCCCCCCACCCCTTTAATGCCTTCTTAGCTCTGCACTTGGCTGCTTGAGTAATATTTATTGCGGTGCGTTTTTTAATCTCTATAATGCTGCACCCCCCCTTTAATGTATGAAACAAACAAGGCCAATGCCATGGGGTAACACACCCTAAGCTCCATTACCACCTTAACCACGAAGCCCGCCTACCCACCACTGTTCCTTCTACCCACTCTCCTTCACTGCTGACAGATAGACAAACGTACTGTTCTCTCTCTCTTTGCCTTTCACCTTTCAAACCTCCCTCCATCCATCCTGCCTGGATGGCCACAATGCAGGCGCTCTATCCTGCTGCAGGGAGAATGCAGCCCTGAACTAACAATATCACCAAGGCTGCCTGAATGCAGCCGAGTCCCATTGTGCTCTGTCAGAGGGGAGTTAACACCCATGTCTGAGCCCAATGAATAGTATTATTGTGTCTGAGACATGCACCGCACCCCCATCCTTGTCCCCCTTACTCAACTCACCCCACCACCCTCCCAAACTTGCTTCTCTTGTCCCAACTGTGTACCCCCCTTTACATTCACCATTCTTGCATGCTCTCTTTTTAACAGACAGCCATTGCGTCCAAAGCCTTGCCGGCCCACCGACTCTAAACCTTGCCACTTTACTTCTCTATTCTGTTGGCAGTTGGCCTGTGGGTCTTAGTTGCTTTCTCAGGCCCGCAGAGGGTGGAGAGAGCTGGGCTGAGGGGCTGTCAGAGCTTTGCGGTCACTGAGGATATTTTTGTGGAATGGTGTGGCTGGAGCGACAGTGCAGTGGGGGTTGAATTTGGCTGTGGTTTTCTTTCTCTGTTCGTGAACACAATGGCACCGTGAATCCTTAAAGAAGTGTCCCTCCAACTCCTATTATCATAAGAAGAGGACCGCTGAAACTATTTGAATAATTCTACATGATACAAAAGCTGAGATGTTTTCTTTGACCAAGTTACTATTGAGCACTACTGGTCCGACCAAGGCATTACCATTCCTTCACATACACCGTGATCCAAATATCCTTCCAGTTGTTTCACTGGTATTGAATGTAACAATAATGGCTTCATGCTTCAGATGGGAAGCCAAAACCAGAAAAAAACTTTCTATATAAATATTTCTGTATTATATTGATGGTGTGGTAATTTTATAATGGGCCCACTCTTGCTGTTTTTTGTTATAAGCAGCACAGCATCAGAATCTAATAGCCGAGAGTACCTTTGGCAGCCAGCATCTCTCCTCCTGACACACTTAACTCTCAGGCCTCCAATCCCTGCAGTGTGTGCTCTCAAAGGTTAGCAAGTTCACAACCCAACTGAGAAACCATGCCAAAACACTCATCCCTGACTTCTCACTGATCAAAGTCCAAGACTGACATTCAGAATGGTTGAATTCTGAAACTTAAGATTAACTTGTTTTTTCCTACATCTCTGTCTCTGGTTGTTGTGTACAGGGAGAAGGAGGAGGCAGTGGAGGAGGGAAGCTGAAAGCAGAGTGGGTGGAAGGATAGAAGGAGAGCAGCATACAGCAGTTCGAGGAGGTGGTGTGAAGCGAGTGAACCCGGAGCAGGTGAACACAGCTGCGGATCGCCATGGGCTCTCTGGCTGCCTTCCTCCCGTGGCCCCAGCGCTGCATTCACTGGTCCCAGGGAACCAGCAGGGGCCAGCCAAAGCTGCGGCAGAGTGGGCAGGCTGGGCCAACGAGCCGGGAGAGAGGCAGGTGAGGCGGGTGAGCAGAGCTCTCTTTCCCGCCGGCTAGGAGCCTCGGTGGCAGAGCGGAGCAGCACGGAGCAGCAGAAATCGATATAGAGGAGAGAGGCGAGCAGAGGTTGCCCAGCACCGCCTGCAGGCCTCAGAGCCCAGGGACCAACCAGCACCACTGCTCCCAGCTCCTCTCTGCATCTCTCCTTCTATCTCCCTCCAACAGTCCCAGCACTAGCCAGGGCCGCGGCCACAACCCTGTAGCCTCACCACACACTGTATGTGTCAGTGGGCCAACAAGTGTGTGTGTGTGTGCAGAAGCAGCCAAAGAAAGACTGAGGAAGTCTTTGTGTGTGGTTCGCCGGAGGGGTTTTTACTGCGTCCAACACCACTTGATAAACTTTGTCAGAGACATGGCGCCAGCAGAGAGGAGGAAGAATGCAGCACGTCAAAGCTCCCTTCCTCTTATTACTCATTCCACCTTTTCTGTTTGATTCATCAGAGGTACTACTCTTTCTCTTCAGTCCCACATCCAAGCACGTAGCCCACAGTATTCCACCAGATCTCACAAGCGAGGATGAAGGGACAATTTGAACTTTTTCTCTCATCCACCATATCAGATACAGCCTGTCTTTTCACCTTAGATTTTCTTAGCCTTACTACAGCAGCTCCCATCAGAGGATATGGCAGTGCAGTATTGATCTATAAGGTGGAAAGGAAGGAGGGCCCATGCTCTCATAGCTCTCTCACTGTGCGTGTGGAAAAAGGACCTGAAGTCCACTTACTGCTGTGCAGCAGAGATCCCATGGCAGCAAGTGAATGGCTGCTAATTGAATGAGAGATGAAAAGGACAGTAGCTCTACCTGTTCAGTGCCCCCTCCATTCATGTCTAATACAACGTACTTTATCTGACTTTTTTCCCCTTCACATTTACTAAAGTCCTTCTACACACAAAGAGACTCACTCTTGAGATGTTTTAGCAAAATTGCTGGTGACTCAAGAAAATTGGGAACCCTTTGGATTGAAAGTCCCTGGCTTAACACCAGTGCAGAGGTGAAAGCCTCTAGCAGCAAGTTTTTTCTACGTGTGATAAAAACATCCTGCTCAGAGCTTTAAGAGGTCATACAGTACACTGTGTGCACTTGGAAGGGCATTAAAGGACAGATGGACCATTAAACCCGGAGAGACTACACCAAAGTTCAGACCGTTGGGTGAGTACACCATATTACTTGTTCTTTTTGTGAGAAATGAATCAAATAATTAAAGACATACTGAGAAATAGCTACAATATGTCCCCTGTTTTGAAAAGAGTCATGTGATAAGATCTCATCTCTGCTCAGACTCTGAAGTGAGCTCAGACGTGTTGTGTTGCTGTTGATCTCCACAGTCGGCTCCCAACAGGAGCTTTGGGCTGTGATCATCCTGTCACTGACTGTTGGAGGAGTTAGCTGCTGTTGTCTGTATCGGGGAGAGCATTAAAGCTGGCTTCACCCTCGCCTGCCAATCTCCTGGCACACAGGGAGAGACTGGCGCCGCTCTTCGCCTCAGCCTGGCAGCGACCCATGCAACAAAATGGCCGAATCCTGTCTGCCAGCTGTCTCCCTAAGCCAAGATGGCGCTCGGTCGCTTTTTAATGCCCGCTGTTTGCCATCTGCCCTTTAATTGTTAACGGCTATGCAAATATGTTGTAATTGCATTTGCATGTGCTTGATTCTTCTCCTCTTTGGTTGTAAATAATAGCGCCTGTGTCAGAAAAAAACACACACAGTACTGCGCGGTTGCTGTTTGAATAAGCAGCAGGAACAATTAGCAAGTGAATGTTGCCCGTCGTTGTCCCGCGCTTTACTTTCTCTTTAAGTCCACCTTATTCTGTATGCAAATCGCCAGTGGCTTTTTCTCTCGCTTTTGATGCCATCTGAAAAATGGAGCGTTCCCTGTCTTTCTGTGAGCCACTCATTTGGGGATGCTCGTGTGTCTTCTTATTGTGCCATATGTGACATCTGTGATTGGCTGGCGTTACCAGGGTACCCTGCCTCCCTGTGACAGCCCAAAGCCCACACTGTAAAAGCAGGGGCAGGAGCGAGGGAGAGGCATAACATAATGACCTCATTAGCATGCTCGGCACTCCCCGCTATAGGCCCTGGTGTGCTGCTGCGCCGTGGGACCCTCCGGTGTACGCCCTTCTCACAGCACTCAGCATGCAACATTGTGTTCTCCCCACACAATGCAGCGCTTCATACAGGCTTTATTACGCCTTGTCAAAGCACAGGGGGATCAGGGGTATCAGTGGCCTGAGCAGCAGGGTATGGCCAGTGTACGTGGAGTTGGAGATGTATCGGTGCTTTATGGTCTTAATGTGGTGTTAGCTGTTGACGGATCCTCCTCTTTTACTTCTGTCATGCGTTTTTATTAATCTCTATAAGGGTGTGTCTTTGTCTGTGCAATTGCCCGTTCACTGTGAACTCCCCTGGCATTTGTAGATGTTTTCACCTGTCAAGACTAATTATTAAAGAGAGGTGAATTGTTCGGTTTGTTGTGTTCTGGAAATAGGCCATAATCCTTTCCCAACAATAGCTGTATGCTTTATGTTGTTGTCCTGAAGAAGTGCTTTTAACTTTAGTGCCAGGACACACCATTTGCTCACACACACAGATCAGAGAGAATCCCCTAACACACAACCAAGGCACATTTTTACTTTCATTCATCTTTCATTTAAGATACTATTTTACGTCCTGGAGAGAAAAATTCAATTTCATCTTTTTATTAGTGAGTGCTTGAGTTAGCATGTGTATTCTGGGAAAGCGGAGTCCTAATATGAAATGGGTTTGATAAATCCTTATAAAACCAAGCCATGCAAACATCACCTGATTTCTTACGGGACATCGAATTACACAGTGTTCTCCTCTTGAATTCTGCATAGCAACGGCGATAAATGACCTTATAAATCATTTGATAACCAGCCCAGAAGAGAGACAATCTGCGCTTTGCCTAAACAGAGCAGCTCAATCCTGTTATTGTGCTCTTTTATCAGACCAGGCTAGTTTTAATCAAGCCTCTCTGTCTCATCAGCCCATATAGTGACACTGATTGGGCCAAGGTGGAGTTGAGCAGGTTAGTGTAAAGCCCACGCTAGCTGGAGTTAGCCTTGAGGGGCTATAGACTATACTGTATCCTTTTGTGGAGACAAATGACTGGCAAGAAGATAGACTGACAGCTTCCTGTCAGGCAAGCCAGAATAAATTATTTTAATTTGCCTTTTTCTGTTTAACTGGTTCCCCTATGTTAGTACCACTGCATAGCTTTTAACACCATACAAGCTTTTTGGGATTAGGAGCGTAATCGTCATCTCCATATTTAGTACCATATGTTTCATAACACATATGTATATGCTTGCAGGTCACCATGAGTGTTACATATGTCTACCGTGCGCTAATCCATATTATGTGGCTACGACTATGAATGTGTCCATTTACACTTAGTCATAGAGGGAGAAAAAGGACATGCTCCTCCACATCATCTACCGCAGAAAGCTTTTATGCTAATGACGTCCAGAGCCATGTGTGTAACGACACTGCTGCAATTATGCATAATTCAACACAAAGAGAATGGGTGAGATGGTACAGTATATAGCACACTTCAGGTGGACATGAATATAGGCTGCGCAAATGGAAAGGGCCAATCATGCTGACAGGATCCACTCTAAGGCCGTAGCTCCACTGCTAACACCACACCATAAACATATTCTAAACATTTTCAACTATTTTCTTATTTATATCTTTTTAAATAAATGCCCAATATTTGCATATTGACTACATTTGTAAACACATTCCTCAAGGCAATTGTGTGGGTAAATACAATTTCACTTTTAAGATGGCTTTGTTAAACTTCACTTATTTTGGAAATATTTGGATGTAGAGCAGGTTGAATGTGAACAATTCATTTGTGCGTGTGATTGTAGTCCAGTCCAGTGCAGCTCTTTTCATTCAGATTGCCTACTGCTTTTGATTTGCTTAGCTATTGATTGAGCGTATTCCATCCACTGAAGTAATAGTTGCTGAAAGCATTTACAGCCATCGCTCAATTCACCCTGACCCATTCTGCCTTTTTCCCCTTTATTGTGACAAAAACAAATCTTGTGATATTTTTCCTTACCCTCAAAACACTTTAACATTCAAATGAAAATGGCATTTGAATTATTCATCTTTTAAATACACCACAAAGGGAAATTGTTTGTGTTTCAAGGTATTTCCCTCAAATGCAGGTGCTTGCAAATTGTAGCATTTCAGTTGCTATTTGTTATGCAAAGAAAAACATTTGATTTCCAGGAGACCGCGTAACTAAAAGAAGAGATCTGTTAGTAGAAATTTGAAAGTGTATTAGAATTTCCAGGCATATTTATGAAATTTACAGACTATAAAAATCAATTTTATTTTATGCAGCTTATAAAAGGGATCTAATAAAATTGAAGGGCAAACCAAACAGTAATAATAATAGTATCACAAGTTTTCTGCCAGAAAAATACTCATTTTGGAATCCGTTAGGACTTGAAGACATTTTATTTGTCGGAGTGCACTTGACGCACCAGAGTAAATTCATTTCATTGATACTCAGGCAAATTCCTTATGTGAAACTCGCCTCTTAAGAAGTCATTCCTGAGTCAAGTGTTCCCTCCGAGCTGCAACACTGAGCCCCAAGTCTGATTATAGACTCAGGGAAAAACAGTCAGGCATTTATCCAAGTCACTGATTATGTCATTTCAACAGGCTGCAAACACTCCGACGGGCCAGACAGCTCTGAGGGGAGAATTATGAAGCTGGAGTGGAATGGAGGCTGTATGAAAAGGAAATGAAAATGGAGTAGTGCTGTATGTGTGATTAAACTGCCTGCTTGCCGGCGAAAGGCCACGCTGCTGTAGCACAGGCCTGAGATTTGGCCATAATGAAAATGTGAAGGTGGAGGGGTTTGAACCCCCTGAATGATGCCCAGCAGCACACACATACATTTTATAGCAGCCTCTACATATGTGTGCAGGCTGAGTGGTTTATACGAGCGAGCCTGCCAGATAGACTCCTGATACAATTTTGAAGCCGAAGAGGGAAAATACAGTGCACTGAAAACAGAGAAGCATCTTGAATCCTAAACAGAGCATTAGAAAATAATGTTTTGCAGGTAATTTTCACAAATCACTGAACATCTTCTCATGCTAAGGTTGTCCTTAGAAACAGACATGGCCGCTTAAAAAACAGGCACATAAATATTAAATTGGCCCATTCAGATGCAGAGACAGCATCCCAGTCATGAAGCGTGGGAACGGGGGTAAATGATTAGGGTAAAATAAGGACGATGGGGGTTGAGGTTAGTTCACGGCTAGACATGGCAGCTGCACCGACTTCTATTCAAAAGCAGGTTAGGAAGGAGCCCAGGGGTCAAGGTCAGGGGTGTGGTGGCGGCGGGGGGTGTCCGAGGGGCCAGTGTGTGTCTCCGGCTGGTTGACTGACTGGTTGGCTGGCTGGTCGGTTGACTGTCTGTCTGTCTGTGTTTGCTTATTTTATTCGCAGCTTCTTATTACCTCGCTCCAGGGACAACTTGAACTGAGAGAGGCCCCAGAATAAGGAGCCCAACTCCCTACAACACTGCCTCCGCCATTAGCACCTCCATCGCACCAGCACACCCTTACAGTCAGTCAGTGAGCCCTGGCCCGTCTCCATTCGGCCCTGAGCCAAATCGAGCCAGAAATCAGTCCTGCAACCCGGTCAAGTCAACCCCCTGGTCAAACATCCCCCAGCCAAACACAGCCAAACGCGGGCAGACACTTTGACAGCCCCCCCCCCCCCCTCCTCCTTTTGGTCTGTCTCAGTCTGCTGCTTCCTGTAATTTAACATGTCGGATCAGAGTTCATCTTATGTGCATGCTACAATCGGAAATGTATGTAATTCATTTCTCGTACTTGGATTGGAATGTGCCGGCTGTATCCATGTGGAAACGTTAGATTAGAGGCGCAAGATGCTAGTGCTATGTGCTAGCTTGGAGGTGCTCGTTTCTTATCCAACAATATTGCATGCTTTTCAAATTGGCCCTTCCGCGTTAACCCCTATGACCGCTCACTATCATCACACCAGCGTACGGGTATGTTATAAACAGCCCTTTAGGAACAGCACAGAGGAGAGGACAGGTTGGGAAGCAAAAGAAAGAAGGATTGTGAAAACAGTAGTGCTAAACTCAGCCCATACTAGCCTGTTTCCATTCTTCATTGGGGGGGACTTATGCTTCATTAGACTGCTCCCTTTCTCTGTGCCATAGCCTGGAGCGTCTTACAAAACCCACCTCATTTTACCGCCTGTTTTTCCTCTTCATTTCTCGCTCCTAATCGTCTAAACTCAAAATCAAGCTTAGTAACAGCAGTTTTGTGAGCGAGCCCCCTTTTACTCTACCCCTACACCCTCTCCCCAGCATCTCTCGATTCCCCCAGCAGCAGCTTTCCCTTCTCCGCTCATTCACTCACCTTGGTCAGACACACCACCCACCCACTGCTTAAATCCCTATCAGCATGTCAAGTAAATGTCTGCCCAGCTGGGGTTGACACACACACACACATATACGCAGTCATGCCGGAATAGAAATGCACCATCTTTTGCTTGCTTCTGGGGTTTAGCCTTCCTCCCCGCTGACCTCTTTCACCCTCCCCTTTCTGCTTCTCTTCGGGCACTGATCTGACGCTATGCCTTTGACTATATCTTGGAGTATGGGCTATATCACTATAATCCTGGCTGTTTTATTTCGTGAAATTATTCTTCCAGCGCCGCTCTATACCTTAGGCCATGCTCACACATCTGTTTGATTAAAGGTTACAGGGATGCTATCCTCCAAATTTGTTCCAGTAAAAAATGGTCAGTTATCTGCTAATAAAATCTGCAGTTGTGAGGGAATGTGGTTTCATATCTTTGCTACAGCACCAGATGTAGTTGACTATTTTTTTTATTAAGAAAGCTAAGTTATTCAAACAATAATTAAAATTTCAGAAGCAACATTAGTTATTCAAAATGATATTGCTTTTTGATTAAATACGATAAGATTTTGATCAGAGCATTTACTATCAGCAGGAAAGCATACAAACATTGGTGAACGTCTACGCTCGAAATTATGCAGTCATTTACTAATGTATTTTCATCGTGTTTGCAATTTTTATTTACTCTCTTGATAGACTGGAACCCACTGCTTCACTCTTTCCCCGGCGACAGAATAAAGCTAGCTTCCTAGTCCTTCTTTCAGGGCCACATTTCAATCATTACTCTGATTTTTGGGGACAATGACTTGCATGGTGCGTTCTCAGCAGTACCCCAGCCCGTGTCAGCGCGCCACAATCTTTATGTAAATGTATTCAGATGCATTCTCAGCCTGTAGACCCGTCATTGCTGCAGGAAGGTAGTGGAGGCTAACACATTTTGTTTTCATCTTCCCCCTTTTGTATTGGGTTATAGCCAGAAGGAAACACAGCCATGCACCCGAACAGTGGACCCCTGCCAACGCGCATGAGAAACCCCTAATAAAGCTTGTGTTTATATTGGAGCCGTGATTTACAAATGTGCATTTCAGTAGCTTTAGGCGAATAAGCACCTCCCTGTGTGGTGTTTGGCTTTTTCATCAGGCGTGCAGCAGGCAGCCATAGAAGACGAGCAGGGGACTTTGCTGCATGTGTACGTCGTGATGGATAGGGGAGGGGTATTCTGGAAGAGATGTGTGTGTGTGTGTGCTTTCTCATCTCTTCTGTGGATCCCATATTGAGATATTCTGGAGTGCAATCATACAATTATGGACACACACCGCTCCTTTGTGTACGGCTGTGCTTCCTAGCTCCAAGTCCATTCTAATGCTCCCGACTTGACTCTTCAGCGAGTTCATTGTTATTCATTTCACTGTCATCTCAGCGCTGCCCTAAGAGACTGACTGAGTCTCCAGCCAGGGTTTCACATGCCCTGTACTGTACTTGTCAGAAGCATGCACCGGGCCTATTGTTTTGGGCTGCAGCATGTCCCTGTGGTCCTCTGGGTAAACCTGTGTGCTGACTGTATGCGAGGACACTGTGAGACGCTGCACTTTGTCAATGACCTGCTTCTGCTGCAAAGTTCAGTTCTCAGGTGATTAGATACAGCCAGAGCAGATGCACCTGCGCTATGGAAGATTATTTTTGTGTTGTTGTTGGGAGACAATTTAAGTTACCTTTCAACATTGTCCTATGCATCTTTTAGAAATAGTTTGTCCTGCTGTACCTATACATTTTTATATGTCTTGTAGCAACAAAAATATTTCAGGCTTTTCCTTCACTTTACCAAACTTGCCCACCCTCTTTTTACTTGGAAAACCAGGGCTGCAGTTTGCTTAGCTGAGTCCATAAAGAGGCGTTTTAAAAAGCTGTGTTAACAGACCAACAAAGCTTTAAATGCACCCCCCCTGTGTGAGAGGGTGGTTCCCATAGGGATGTAACGTGGCGCTCTTATTGGCAGACCTCTCTCTGGCCTCTCATTCAGCCCAACGCTCAGTCACGGTCACTTATGGTAGGAGGGAAAATCACACAATTCAGCTCAAGCCTGATCCAATGACATGTTTTTTTTAATGAGCTAGCTCTATGTCTTTGTTTGGGAACCAAACTAAAGTCCAGACCAGGGCAAGTCCACATGAATAAGATGCGAGACCACAGCCAGGCCAAACTTGCAAAAAAAAGGCACAATGAACTGGGTCTGAGCCAATGAATAGCTTTTTCTCGGCACTGTGCCTAGTACCATATGGCCAGTGGCACTGGGGCATTCTAGTATTACAAAGTTAAAATTATTTTTTGAACCATTATGCTAGTGTGTTCTGTTATGTTAACAATTTTGTATTATTATAATTCAGTTATAAACATTATAAACAGTATTAGATGTAATAAAGCCTCTAAATGTTGTATTCTTGGAGTCAGTTAAATGGAGTATTGTAACTTTCTATCTGAAATTATGCTAAAATAATAAGCCATTCAAAAAAGCTAGGTACAATGTCTTGTACAAGGTACAATTGCATGGTGTGCTGGCACTTGACCTTGAACATAATGCTTACATGCTGTTAAACTAATATCAGTTATTAATGTTACTACATATCATGTAATGTTTGGAATGTTTTGGTTTTAGTAAATCATAATTGGTCAGACTGTCAGATTAAGGTTAGTTTGATGTTTTGTGGCAGTGAGTCTAATGTGTAAAGACATAAAGAATAGTGGTGCATGTGAGGGGTTTTGTTGTATTGATATAAACAAGCCCAAACCTACACCCTTGATATTTACTTTTAAGAGAATAAAGTGACGGTCAAAAGAGGTGCCTGTTAGCTATTTCTGAACCTGCCTTATTTCTTCCAGGGTCATAAACAGACACATTTCTTTCGTTTTCATTTACACCCGCTCCCGGTATCTTTTTCAGAGAGCACTGGTCCATATATCACACATATGTGCACGTGTCACCTGGCCTGTGTACGTTTGTGAGTCTGCCGCTGCTCACTGGCATCGTGTATGTTCAGAGCTGAGGACTGTCATTAAACTGTCTGCCTGCATCACTAGACTCAACCATCACACTGCCTCCTGTCCACTCTGTTCTCCCACATGTGCTCCACACACACACAGTCACCTGGACTTCAGCCAGTACATAAGAAGAGCATACACATTTAGCTCATAGTTTTCACTGAAGTTTAATCAAGAAGTTCAAAATCACATTGATGTAGTGATAAGTACTGTGGTGTATTGATTGCTAACAGTACAGTTGATTTTTAAATTGTAAAGCTCATGCAGAATGATAATATAATTTACCATGAAGGGAAGACTTTTTGTTAGCTGTCGGCTTAAATCAAAAGGGTTGCCAAAAATGTACAATAAAAAGTCATATTTTCAATTATATTCAACAGCAAAATGTTCAAAACACACACTTGCTAGTTCTACCAACTCAATACTGATGCTATTTGCTAGCCTTAATTGGCTTACAAATTGTAAGTCCATTAAGGCTATTGTAAGTTACAATATAGGCCTACTTAACCTAAAACCAACCTAAACTGAGCTAACTTGCTAGCTGGCCTAAAATTCTATATGGTTTTCTAGATTGGAAACGTGTTTAACAGACATGATGCCAAAGTTGAACTATTAATTAATACATTATTTAACAATGACTAAAATGAGACAGATACAGCTGCCAGTTTCACTGGTCATGTACACACTCAAACCATAACCCCTAGACCAGAGGCTGCTAGGGTGGCCTGGCGGCTCCAGCTCAAGCACTCTCACACAAGCCACCCATCAGACAGACTTCTTATCTCTAATGTAGTCCGCCTGTGTCCCTCTCTCACGTTCAAGGCTGGGGAGGTAATGTAAAGGTAATGTTGAATTAGTATGCAGCGAGGCAGTCGGGCAGGCCAGGTGCAGCTAATAGCTAGCTAGACCGTATAGCTATCTGGAGTGTCTCCTAGCCTCCTTCAACTTTTCCCTTGCCTTTCATTGCCCCGTTTCCTATGCCCTATCCCGAACCTTAATGGGACGTCAGAGCCTAGTCTGAATCCCCTTTAGCATAATACACACTCCCCTCCCCCCATACACCTCTTGCTGGCTATAGCACCCATAGTATGCTCCCCCTGGTTCTCAGGGCTATTGACGGGATCCCAGACACCCCTCCACTCCGCCCCACAGCCTAAACTCTGCATAAATTAAGCCTGTCTCCCTGGTGTCTCGTCAGCCGGGTGAAGCACGGCTGGCCTCGGGAATACCATCTCCCAATCTGCTGTCACCTTCTGTCTCCCCTCTACCAACTGCCCACCCCCCAGCTACTGTATTCTCTCCAGAAGCAGCCCTTTCAATTCTCCTAAAATCACCTTCACTTCCTCTCTGGATTTTTCCCTCCGCCAACCTTCATCCTCTACTTCCTTTTTATGGGGGGGTGGGGGGTCTGCTTAGTCCCTTGGCACGCTCCCTCCCACTTCACCTGTTTTATATTCTCCACATTCGCCTCAGTGTCTACTTTTCTTATCCTTGCAGCACTGTGTTACCCAGATCAACCCTTCTTCCTCTGCTAGTCTTCCTCGCTGTCCTTCTCAGCCGGGATATTGTTTACATCTGTCGGGCTAATCACTGGCAGAGCCTCTCTAGACCTCACAGATGTTGCAATAATACAGAGGGATTAGCGGGCTTAACACTCAGGCTTATTTGGGGAGTTTTCTCTGATCATCCACCAGGCACCAGCCAAGTCTTGCCAGCTCTTTCTGGATTTGACCTTTTTTCTGTTTCGTACTGTGCTGAGGCTCTGTAGTCCCGGATCTCTTTGATTTGTTTTTACAGGCAGTGATGCTCAGAGATCTTTCCTGATGTTACCATTAAACATTATTAGCCTTAAAAATATCATATCAATATCATATTATCAAGTTCAATTGCTACTTCTTTCTGCCATTTATATTGTAAACAAAATGTGCTTGCTGACATATTTCCAACAATACTGTATAATCATGATATGCATGTATGTTTTATTCTATATTCATATGTATAGTTGGGAAGTACAAAGACACTATATTTTTGTTCATGTTT
>JAVQKG010050721.1:0-13101 GCA_036025885.1 Hypseleotris bucephala
TCCTGACCTAGATCCTGGCTCAAGATCTGGAGATGGGTCCCCGGGTGCTACGCTGCAGCTGCCCACTGCTCCTGACAGGTTGCCCCAGCGGCATTGAGGGATGGGTCAAATGCAGAGGACAAATTTCCCTACGGGGACAATAAAGTGTACCTTAACCTTAACCTTAATATCACATCATCCATTAAGTTACCATTGATAGATAATAACTTGAAGGAGATTAAATATTCCATGAGTTGCTATTTTGTGACTGAAAAACATGTCATATTTTCCACAGGCAACACAACAAACTATGCGCCATCTGCTACACTAGTATGCATGGATTCACTGTTTTACTATGGCTCTAGCTAATCAAATCATCAACTTTCCACCACTGCTTATCTCCACATGCCTGCTTCCCTATCCGCCATAGTTGAGCACTTCCCGTGATGCCACTGTTCAGTATATCCTCTTACATACCATTAATCACAGTCAGGGCTTACAGTGGAAAATGGCACAATGAAGCCTCTCTACATACACATTCATTATATGGAGACACATTCATATAAGTATTTAAAAGCAATGCAAAGTGACCCTATTGAAATCCTTAAAGTGCCTTGCTCAAGCAGCTTCCACAGTGATTGTATGGGAGTGCATGATTACGAATGGCAGAACGGAGAGAGAAATGGTGCAGAATTAGGAGATTAAAGTGGTGGCAGGATTAGGCTTCAGGTTTTAATAATGGAAATGGGGGAAAGCTTGCCTGACACATTGTCTATGGCGCTTTTCACTGCCTCTACCATGGAGCTGTGTGTCTCCCAATGATTGTATAGCCACAGCTTGCGGGCACAAGGGCCAGCTTTGCTTTCCATTAAATAACATATATCACTTTTGTTTAACAGATGTATGCAAGCACGTGAGGCCAACACACACACATAAACACACACACAAAGAGTACACATCAGTGCACTTCAGAATATAGCTTAAGCATCTTCACTCATGCTGCCATTTTGCTTCTGTGTTGTCCTGCTATAGTGAGCTATTTGAACGACATGATAATACCACTCATTTAGAAGGTTCTCTGAATGGGATGTACACGTGCTTTATGTGTTACCATGACTTCTCTTCCTCACACCTCCTAAAGAGCATGTGTAAGAAAGACTGATAATGCCATATTGTGAAGGACTTTAAATGGTTGTTTGTCATTGTACTTGTCTCTCGTGTCTCTAAGATTTAGCTCTTGGATTTTTCACATTCCTGGGTGTACCCCGCCTCAGGCCAATAGATGCCTGGAAATGAGTACAATTGGATCACAAATACAAAAGGGGGTAAAGGTCTATTAAAGCCAATAAGTTTTGACACAAGTGGTCAGGATGTCTGAGAATATTTTTGTATCCACTGGCTTGTGTCCAATTTTATTAAAACCTCAAATTACGGTTGTGTTTATGAAAAGAAAATAGACAAACTTTAACCTTTATTTTGTTCAGCTTCCACATAACTTGATATTCTACTGTGCTTTCAACAGAAAACATTTTCCGTTTTCAATCAGGCACAAGGTTATGTCTCGCTGTGTGACCTTTAACAAAGATGCTCTAAATCAAATCAGTCTGTGTGTATATACTCCAGCAAAATGAAAGACCAATATGCACCACAATGCTCCATCAAACAGGATCTGACTGTGTGAAGACCAATACTGTTACTCTCCTTAGGCCCATAGCTGCTGTAAAAAGATTTAATCACATCCAACCTCAACTATATTTTCTTGTTGATTTGTTGTTGCTTTTTTGTGCCAAAATTGTGTGGACCAAACACTCAATGACCGTCTGATATTAAGGCCTATGTAAGTTTGATATTCAAGCTTAATTCAAAGTTCATTTTACACAGATGATTCCTTTTTATTATTTCACAATTTCCTCCCAACAGATAGGTCCACATTTGTGTGACAGACTCCACCCTGGCAACATTCAATCCTCTCTTTTATGTTCAAAACACCATTACTAGTGTAAGTGATATTATGTGGAGTTTTTACAAACTCACAGTGTTTGATTGAAACCTTGCGGGCTTCCTCACTTCAGCACCACTGTGAGTGTTTTGGACAGTTCCTCTTTGCACTACCAGCTCAGGCGTGATAATTAGACCTCAGCCTTTTATCTCTCCTAAAGCCACATTTCATTAGCACATGCCAACAGCGCGGCGCCTCTCACATACAAAACTTTATCTTTGAGTGCCAAACTATAACTACTTTCCCACTTACACTAACCCCTCAATGCTATCCAATGTTTTTACTTGGATCACTTTGAGCACAGCTTTAATTGTCAAGGGGCCTTCACCGCTAACTGTACTGAAGACAACTCGTGCCTCGAAGAAATGAGATGCTAATGTCTGACTGGCCATTCGGAATAAATCTCCAAGGTCCCCTCTCTCTCTCATGTAAATGTGAAAGTCGCCCGTGCGTCAGCAGAAAAGTGGGGGAAATGTATCCACGAGAGGGGAGAAGATGTTTGTGGCAAAGTTTTCTTGACACTGTTGTGCTCTTGCTGGAGGCTAATGCTAAACCAGAGAGAAAAACAAAGGAGTGGTTTCAATGTCAGCGTTTTTGCAGGATCCTGGCTGTAAATGATATAGAAAATAAAATAATCGGGATGTGTGGATTTGAAAATACGTTTTTTTTACATAAAAATATGGGTTTGGTTTACATAGTGGGTGGTATAGTGAGAAACTGTGGCGAATCTCTTTTATAGTCAACCATTGTTCAGTTATAAAAAAGACACTGAACTGAAAAATAAAAGTTAGGTACAATCTAGTTATTCTCATCATGGGTGCTTTGCAAACATTTTTTCACAGATTCTTGACGCAAGCCCTGTAATTTAATTTAGACTTGGGAACAGTAAATATTGAGGCTGCAATTCTGGGCTTGAACCACTTAAAACCCTGATTTCTTGCACCAAAAACCACTGCATTAATTATAAAATTCCAGACTATTTCCCTCATTTTCAGATTTCAGTTACAATAACCTATTTGGATGTGTTTTTATTAGATCTTTATTAGATTTTTTTAAGCCACCCCTAATTCATTGTGCGCTCCATTTTTATTACTGATTAATAAGGTCATGTACATAAGAAGCCTAAGCTAACATGGCATCTCCTAGTGTCCTGAAGACACTTGCTGCACATTACAGTTTCTCTTCACTGCCTTATTGAGTTTGCTGGCAAATGTTGTGAATCTTCCTTGTCCTCATATTATTGGGTGAAGCCTCAGAGGGGAGAGGTCCTGGTCCGCTGTGAATAATAGATGAAAACAGCACAAGAAATATAGGAGTCACCAGGGACTTTCAGTGAACTGTGATGAAGAGGAAGAACTTTGCGACATTAGAAACATGAGGTTACAGCTGGGATTTGCACCAGCTCCAAGAAAGATGAACAGTCTCACCCAGATGAATTATATAGGTGACTTGCTCTTTCTTGTAGGGTTTTGATAGTCTTTACTGTTGTAGAGCAATGTACTGTACCAACTCCATGCCCTGTTTTTATCCAGGTACGAAGTGGGCAAATCCTCAAGTAATTTTAACACTTGAGGACATTCAGTTGCAGGCAGAAAATGTCCTCTATTGTTGGGGCAGTCATTATTTCTCATGATTGCACTACAGCACCTGGACAGTGATGCAGGATTATTTTGTAGATTTATACAACTAACTGTATGGTCTGTCCTACACTGTAAACAAGCCTGGCCATATGAAGTAGACTGCTTTTTGAGATTGTGACACATTTTTAGAACATTTGGCATTTTGTAATGTTTAATTGTTGCTTTCGATATGTGTAACCCATACAAGCTAAGTACCAATAAATTAGCCAAGTTTGTCTGAATTGAACTTTCAAATCCCTGCAACAACACTCATGGACTACACATAAACTCTGATTTACACTATACGCAGTTGATGAAAGTTTATTTACTTTATTGGCAAATGTTTCATTTGGTGTGAACATTAAGCAACAAAGGTTTGTAAAACAAGATAGAAATGTACTAAATTTAAACACCTTTACAAAATACTTGCTATACTTGAAGTTAAAATTTCATGGTAAAAGGTAATCCATCACCGTACACCCAGTTCAGATTAAAATCCTGAAGACAGCTCTCATATGCTGCTGCTCTGTCCTGTATAACTCTAATTGTCAGGTTTGATCTTGTACACCCACATGTTCTGTCAGGGACTGTGTTTCTGTCAGCCCGACTCCCCCTGGTCTGCTTTACCTCTTCATTTCAAAGGATAAGTATTCCCTTTGTTGCATGGCTAAACCTATTCACTTCACGCTGTCCCAAATCCTCTCACAGCATTCATAATAAGTCAAAAGGCCAGCTTCAGAGCAGGCACACGACAAAGAGGGAAAGAGAATAAACAAGTTACGCTACTGGCCCAATCTTTTAGGTATCTGTTTAATTGCTTTCAAACACAAATTGATAATCCATAGGGTGGCAGATGCACAGTGGGTAAGCTTTCGTCCTGCAACCAGGGGCTTAAATCCCCACCGGAGCACACACTGGTGTTGTGTCCTCGGGCAAGACACTCAACCCAGATTGTCCACGTATGAATATGTTAGTGTGACTGTGTAATTGTGGTGGTAAAGAGGGCCGTGAGGGCAGAATGTCAGCCACATTTCCGGATTTTCATGCACATTCGTCTCTGAGATTTACAAAGAATGATCATAAAAAGAGAAAATATCCAGTGAGTGGCAGTTGCGTGGATGTAAATGTTCCAGAAGTTAGTCTTCAGAAAACCCTCTCTGAACATGCAACAAACTTGAATGAGGGCCACTTAATTTTATATCCAAAGTCTACCTAATAAAGTGGCAGATTATGTAAATGTCTATTTTATTTTTGTAAAACATACCAGACGGTGCACTGTAAACATTAGTATGAATTAGGCAGACTTGCGGCTTGAATACTTGTGCACACAGTGACTCAGTGTCGCTGCTGCCGAGAGCCTAGGAACTTTGCCAGTATCTGTCGCCGTCTGCTCCAATGCTGAAAGATGAGAGATACAAGGAAACCAGCTGATGAAGCAATAGTCTAATGAGTTGCAAAGTACAATCTTTTCCATGGATTTCTCATCTACTCAGCAGCCAGTTGGATTCGGGCCGCGGTGTTGACGTTTTAGTGGGAAATCTTTCAGCTGAGACGGGCTGGATGGTGTAAATTGTTGTCTGAGATTGAGAGTGGACTAGGCGACTGCTGTTTAGAGGCTCCTTAAGGCTGTGACAAACCCTAATCTGTTGTTAATCCCCTGCTCGGAGCAAGAGGATATCTCTTTGCTGCCTCCTTAGCGTTTAGCATCGGACTATTTGTCTGATGTTTAGCATCGGACTACTTGTCTGATGTTTAACCAGATAAAACGCAGCTGCCAGCCAACACTTAGAGATTAATGTCTTAACCTCAAAGGGACCTTATTCTGTTAACTTGACATGATCTAAGCTCTATATACCATGTTACAGTGTTCTTTTCTTATCAAAAACATACGCAGAGTTGTATTTTGTTTAATTCATGCATGTTTGAATAATCCTGTATCTTGAGGTGTTCCTCTATAGCTGAAAATCCTTGGTTTCACCTTTCTATGTGAAGAAACCCCACCTCACATTTGTTTGAAAAAGTTGTGACCAGCAGGGGGAAAGAGGGCCTTAAAAGGTTTTTTACCCAAGATAAAGCAACAGCTCCCAATAATCAATACATTACAAAGAACACATGAAATGCTAATCATAAAGTATCCAAGCTTCACAATTAGTATAATATGGCCCCTTTAACACAACTGCCATAGTGGTCTCTAGATGCACAGGCACAGCATACGCCAACATTATGCTCCAACTGCACAATACAAGCCAATATAAGAGTCCATTGAAAATAAAAAACGTACAATAAAAAATATAATAGACCTAAACAAGCAACAAAACATCTAAAGGCTGTTTTTTAACTATGGTGAAAGGCTGTGCAGACAAACACTTATTGGTCCCCAGTGTTAGTAGAGGCAGACATCGAGTGGAAAAGCTGAACAAATGATCAAAAGATTTTTCTAAAGTGCTTTAATTTGGTTGGAGTGTTTTGACCAAACAGAGCACAGCAGTAAACCAGCAGCTTTCACTGTCAGGCTGCATGTTCGGAAACAAGGAAGCTTTTTAACCATTAGTAGGGAGTAAAATAAAATAAAGTAGAAAAAAATAAAAGGATTCTAAATCAGCCTAATCAAATGGCAAATATAATTTTTGGTCAATTTAAATAGAGTTTGTATTGTACAGAATGTTGCAAAGATACATTATCGAAAGGTAGTGCGTAATATTTAACAAAATAAACTAGCCTACATAAACAAATTTGTGAAAAACGGCTTTGCCAACTTGAAGACAATAGACACATTAAAAAAATCCATGGGCATTCTGAATTGATACTCAAATAGCCTGGCATTAACTTCTGAAGTGTCTGGGGAGAGGGAAGTCTTGGCATTGCTGTTTCGGCTACTGCATCCACATCCTGAGCCTACTATGCAGTAGAATTGTTTATGATATGGCATTTCAAAGCCAAAAGAAGTCTGGTTTGCATGCTGTTACTGTACCAAATTTCTGGATCATTTTTCATAGTCAAACTTCCATTTAAAAAAAGTATACAATTTTGGTACATCACTTTATACAAGTGATTATATTTCTCCTATTGACAAGAATCCCTTCAGCACATACTATAGCTCATCAATATTCAAAGCTTTGACTATATTTCTGACATGTTAAATATGACAAGGTGACTCAAAGGTAAATGGCGTGAATCATTTTTCACAGCTTATATGCGTGTGTAGTGCGTAATGAGGACAGTCAGACACACGCACACACAAACACACACGCACGCACGCAAACACACACCTGGTACTTCATTAGTGAGGCTGGCTGAACACTTAATGCAGAGCAGATAAGGGAACAAATGGCAGCGTGCACGAGTTCATGTAGTCATTATTGTGATTGCTATTCCACATTCTGCCTGTCTATAATTACCCACTACACAGCGCTCTCTTTTTGAGAATTCTTTCCATTGCTTCGAGATAATATAATCAGACCAAAGCGCGCAGCAGCTTTTTCAGTCACCGCGGAGATGGGAACAAGAAGAAGGAACAGAGCCTTTGAAGTGATGTGCTTAATATTTCAGATTTTTATATATGCTACAAAGAACATCAGCAACCAGCAGAAACTGTGACTTTTAACTTGTAATTTTTATTTTTACATCAGCGAGGTCAAACACGCCTAATATTTCACACATTTGTTCCAGCTGCTTGATCATCAGGACATGGTACAAAGAGCAGGGCGGCCATTGCTAATTTCTGACATCATAACATTGTCCTTTTCGAATGAGGGGACAGTTAATGATTGTGTATAGGATCATTTTGTGGCATTTCAATATTTTCTATAACAAGGAGTAGGAATCTAAATGGCATAAATATTATTTTACCAACATTACAGGTGGAAAAAATATCCACACCAGCGAAAATATCAATATACACAAGTGGCAGTCAACTTTAGCAAAATCTTTTACCCATAAACATAACATAATTTCATATAGTTTACAATTTGAAATATCAATAGTAGTAAAAACAGTAGGCCTATAAGATTTCATAAGGGTGACCTTTTGGTTTTGTTGTTTGAAAAAAAGTGATATTTTGGCAAGAGCTCATCATAGGCTTTCAATTGATAAAGCCTATACTATCATTTAGATTCTTATCCCTTGATGTGGGCTCTGTGTGAAAACCGCACTAGCTAACTTGTCATGCATGCTACTAAATTGACTGGAGAGCATTGGGGCACCTTGCAAAGCGTCTGTCCATATGTAGCTTCATATACTGTAGGCCTACGCATTGTACTTTTTCAGCAAGTCACTCTGCCAGTGCCTCTTGCGATCCGGGAACTGTTTTGGCAGGCGTATCTTTTTGAAATCCTCTATGCATTTCTTCAGATCCTCCTCCAGCATCTTCCTCTCATCCTCATCCTCATCTAGACCCGACGGGGGCCCACTACCATTCTCCCTGGCGCTGGTCCGGGGAAGAGTTTTTAGGTTTAGCGTATTGGGGCGCTGTGGGCTATCGACTATTGTGGTTGACGTTTGGGGAGTTGCGCTGGATAAAGAGGATGGTTTGGCTGGCAGGGGCGGTGGAGAGGCTGGTGGTGATTCTGGTGGTAAAGATGCAAGTGGTGGCGGCGAGGGTGGTAATGCTGGGGGCGATTGTGCCTCGGGGGGCGACTCGAGAGGGGGAGGAGGGGGTGGTAGAGGTGGAGTTGGCGGGAGAGGGGAGTCCAGAGTGTAGGGGTGGTGGAGGTCTGGCAAAGTGCTGCTGCTGCTAGTCTCTGGTAGGCTCAGCGTCCGGATGCTGGTGGACTCCTTCTTGGTGACTTCCATATGAGGAACAGACGACTGGGACGTGACCATTGGAGGAAGTGATGGCGGATGATCAGAGGGAGTGTCCTCCAAAATCAGCGATGATGTGCCTATGGTAGAGAAAAATAGATTAACAATACTTAAAGATGCAATATGAAGAGGTAGACATAAAGAAGAGAAAGTGGAGAAAATAGTTTTGTCTTTCTTGATGATGCTGGGCAGAGTAAAAAAGTGCAGTCTTAATGTGACTTGAATGTGAAAACCAGTTACCTTAAAACACAACAAACATTCATCTACTTACATTTTTTCTTAGAGTTAACTTTTTTAGAAGGAAGTCAGTTTCCTATATTTTAATTTAAAACAAATTACAGTGTGTTCATGGTGTAAAGGAAATAGGTATTGTACTGTATGTGTTACATAATAAAAAGTACCCATTATCTGAACTACAAGTTTTTCAATAAACGCAATCATCACCCAGTCTGATACCAAGCCAAGGCATTTTTTTCTCTAAAAATACACTGAAAAGGAACTGAAAAAAGCCATACTGTATATATGTAAGAGTCTAGGCTAGCCAATCACTTCCCAGCTCTGCGTTTTTATGCCCCAGTAAAAGGGGTTGCATGTTCTCCGCTAACACTGTAGTAGAAACATATAGAATCCAGGTGTCAGGAGTGGCCCAGCAGAAGCGCTCTGCATTCAGCTTTATCAATGTGTGTCAGTGTATCTGGCCTAAATCCAAGCACCTTAGCTGTGAGCTTTTGTGTCTGGAGAAGCATAGAGTATAAACACATGCTGGCACTGTTGAACGAGGGAGTAGGCATAAATTAAGAGAAAAAAATATGCTCGGCAGAAGAGACAAGGAAACGCAAGATAAAAGCATGTTTGGTGTATTCAATTTGAACATTTCCCCTACCTCTGCTTTGAATCCCAGGAGGAATAATGCCACTGAACTGATACAAAAGCCACTGGCTGAAGTTTGACAAGCCAATTTTCATGGTATGTTGATTTTTCATCTCATCTCGGAGAGGGGACAGAAGTGCGCCACAGTAACTGGCACGGCACCTGGGCCCTGTATAACCGCTTATATAAAATCCGATCAAGCATTTTCAATTGCTTCCTGTGTCTTTGCAAACAGACTATTTTTTCAACACCACTGAGCGGGTTATTGGCCTCTTTCCCTCGTTTAACTTTCACCTTGCATGTTCAGTCCACCTCTTTAGCACTTTTACTATCAGCCCCTATGGCTGCACAATAAACCAAATATTGACTGTGAAATACTGGCAAAAAGCAATAAAGCAAAAAACTAAATGTATCTTAATAGTATTTTGGTACCCCTCTCACAAATATATGCACTGAAAATTACTGTTAGGTCTTAATTTACAGGTCTTAGTGTTGGTTTAGTTCAACTTTAGAGTTGCAGTTGGTGCAGTGAGTAGGTACCAGAGGGTCACAGGTTCGAGTCCCTGCAAAAGTGTTCATTGGTGTTTTTTTCCTGGGCACGACACTTAACTCACCACCAGGTGTGACTGTGGAGTGAATGAATAATGGACTTTTAAATATTATGTAAGCACCTTGAGAAAGCCTTGGGCATTGTAAAGTGCAATAAAAAATAATGTATTATTTTTCATTATTATTAGGTTTTGATTTACACAAAACTTTGACTAATAAACTACGTTTATTTGAAAAAAAGTATATCACCAGTTACGCAACTGCATACTCAGTCAGTGCATGTCACATGTTTCAAGATGCCGCTCTAGTGTCCACTCTGAAACAATTCAAAATGGGCCTTTTATTTACTGATTCTCTGCTGCACACCACAGTAATCCTGTTTTTTGGACATGAAGACATATGGAGTGGGTACATAAAGCTGTTCCAAAAATGCTACTATTGTCCTTATTATCAAAAAGCATTATATATTCTAAAATGTCTGTGTCTCCCGGCGCTGGATGTGTTTTCAATGCTTTTTGTATAAGCAATGAGCAGCATTACAAAAACCGCTGGGAAGCCATTGGAGGAAATGGTGCAAAGCCTCTGGCTGTGGTGATGCAAGAGACAGGATCTGAGCCTTTTTGCTTATTGTTTTGGTGTTTACAGTATGGAGGCTGAACTTTCAGAAAACAATAACAAAACGCTTAGTGGATACAAACAACTTGGTATAAAAACATCTTGAAGCGAGTTTGTGTGCAACATTTTGACTAAGTTAAACTGCTCTGACGACACTGCAGCATGAAAAACACGATTTGGTCACACAATATTGGGTAATGTGCATGCTTCCTTCTCAATATGCAGCAATATATTATGCTACATTATACCTAATCTGAACCAGTGCCTCTCACACACACACATGCCTAATACATACCAATGTGTCACATAGACTCAAGACCACCCCAACACACAAGGGCCCTCGTTTTTCACATCGGAGGGGCTCATCGTCACGGTAACCCATCTTATGTAACGGAAAAAGCTGCTTGAGTCAAACAGAGGCGGCATACTGAATATTCTCCTACTGCCTTGGCTTTATTCTGAATACCTGAACGTGCGTGAGTGAAGAGGGTGAAAAAAACTTGTGTGAATGTCAGAGGTGTCCCAGTTGCTTATGTCTAGTGCACGTTTGTATATTTTTAGTGTGCATTTTGTGTGCCTTGTTTTTATTTGCGTGGACTGCTGTGTCTTTGAAATGACTCTGCATAGAACTTACAAAGGCTAATTGAGACACACCCCTATTAATCCCCTGACTCCTGCTATTGGTCGAAGAGCTAAAACTCCAAAATATAAAAGCGCACCTGACCTCACCTAGTGGCGCTCGAGAGACACGAGGAGAGGAAGCGAGACACAACAACAGATGACCCGGATGACCCGACACCCGGAAGGGGGGACACGCAAGGGCACCAGGACGCGCTGGATGGATGAAACGCGCACAAAGAGCTGAGTGAAGGAACGTGCATTGCTGTCCTGAGAGTGGTGTTGGTTGGTCGTGTATGTGTGTGCTACGCTGTCGTATCCGTGTGCTCATTTCATGGTGCTGTCGTGGGGGAGCGGAGGCTGAAAGCCGAAGGGGCTTGCTGGACCAGGGGGTGGGAGGTGAGACCCGAGAGAAACCGGATTGCAAGACAAGCGGAGGGATTGGATGCAACGCGCTTTTACAGATAAGTCTAAGGGACGTACACAGTTCGCCCTAAACCAGTCCATGTAGTTTATTGTTGTTGTCTCCATACTAAGTGCACTCCCCTCGCCCCATAGAGCTGCACCGGCAGGAGCGGAAGAGAAGAGGCGCGGGAGACCGGATTGCAAGATCGGGAGTGGCCGACACCCGGAGAAAGTGGATACAACGCACTCATGAGCTAAGTTAAAGGGACGTTAACAATCTAAGCCCTGCATTGTGTATTTTCTGCCGGTGTGCATTAGACTTAGAGCTCTCCTCCTCCACAGCGTCGCCAGACGGGGGAGCGTCGCTTGGCTGTCCTGGAGTGGCGAACCCAGAGGCCTAGTCGGCCCTGACAGAGAAGCCTCTCCCTCCTACTCTTCGAATTGGACTTGCTTATCTTTTTTTATATTCTTAATACATTTTTACTACTTCAGAAAAACCTGGGCCCTATTTTTATCAGCACATTTTATCCTCGATATTGAGCTGGATTTTACCTGGACAATTCATTTTAGTTTAATAAAGTATCTATGTTTTAAAACCTGTCTGACATTTCTTAAAGTGGAAATCAATTGGTGATTATTGAACCTGACAATTGTGACATGAATACATTTGAGAGTGTGGGGGTAGTGTGTTAAAGAGGACATGCAGTGGCAATCAAAAGGCCACACCTGAAAAGACTGAAGATGAGGCAGAAGTGTCAGGAGAAGTAGAGACTGGCATGTTCTGTGCTGTGTGTGTTTGTCTTTCATAATGAATACATGTGTTTAAGGACCGCTCAGACGTGGGAGTACTTAGCAGTTATCGGAGGAGGAATAATCCACTGGGGGATGGGCTTCGAAACTATAAACCTTATGGAAGAGGAGAGTGAAAGAGGAGAGCACTCAGCAGTCTTTTCCCCGGGCCACTTCTCTAGGGATACATGCAAAATCCCAGGCACTTTCTCACACATCCTCTCTCTCCTCTATCTGTAATAGTGTGTCCCATCTGTTCACTGTGACACATCCCTACGTTGCTATCATTACTGCTATTAGCAACACTAATGTGTCACTGTTGCCAGGGTTTAGCACTTCCCTGTTGCTCTGTGTTCCTCTTGTTATTTTTACTTCACGCATGGAGTTAATTTGACTGTTTTGTGCTGAGTTTATAAATCAGACAGAAAGAAAATAGCAATATTATCGTAATGCAATTTTCTCATCCAAGCAAGTGGTCATGCAGAGTTTTTTTTACATAAAGGCCCATATTTGAAAGTAATGCACATTGAAATGCATTGTAAATAATAATAATAATAAGAAGAAGAATAGTAATAATAATAATTCTACTCATTTTAAATTGCTTTCTATGCTTATTTAAAAGTTTAGGCACTGATATTTGTTCCAGAACATTCCAAAGGATCTCAATGGGGTTGAGGTCAAGGCTTTGTGCGGGTCAGTCAAGTTCTTCCACTCCAAAGTTATCAAACTGAAACTTTGTAGTCACTGCTTTTTGCACTGGGGCAAAGGGTCACAGAAAGAAAACATGAAAGCATTTAATACAATCTTGATACATCTTAACTGAAGATATGACAAATGTAAGTTAACAGGTGTGGCAGA
>JAVQKG010050747.1:0-11966 GCA_036025885.1 Hypseleotris bucephala
TTTAGAGAAATTTACAAAACTTGGCAAAGCCATCCTTCACAAACATCCAGACAAATCACAAAAGTCAAATAGGCCCTTCCCATATTTGTCATGGTTTGGGGACAGGGCCTCTTAATTGCTTGTTAACAATATCAAAACCCTTAGACATCACAGATTAAAGTCGCAGTTAGTGCCAAAACATTGTATAAGGGAAATTAGCTGGCGTCGGTATGCACTCTCCGAGTGCTTTCTAGTTATAACTAATTTAATAACAATTGTAATCTGGTTATTCATACATTACTTTAAAGACTTTACTACATCTATAGGTTTAGCACCTTTCTAATTATTAATTTCTTGTTTATCTTTAGTGTGGACGGGCATTTGACCCAAATTTTCTGTTCCTGTGGCCAAATGCCAGAGTTTCCATGATGGCTCCAAGTCACTCTGGAGGTTTGTTTGTGTCTGATGAAGACAATGAGACACAAGAGGAGTTTGAGACAAGACTCAAAGAAGAGAGCTCAGCCTTCTTCTCCTCAGGTCGACTCTGGGATGATGGAGTGATTCTACCTCAAGACACCAGGAAGGTAAGGCACTGCTCTATTGTTTCTCTCTTAAATTAGATTATAATATTTTTTTATAATAATTGTTTGTCTTAACTGTGTCCTCAGGTTGTTAGGGACTGCCTGGATATTATTAAGCAGCAGAAGTATCAGCTATCTACTAAAAAAGTAAATTCAACTCTTATACGGATTTAACTGCCTTTTAGAAAAACAATTGAATGCCATGGAAATACGCATTATCTTTCAACTTGAAAACATAAAACAAAAAAAGTTGATCAAAACCCCCCAAAAAAGTGAAAGAAATGATCATTTTTCCCCCTAAAATTGACTAGTTTTTAGATCATGAAAGTGCCCACAAGAGAAGTAGAACGCTAATCATTGTACTGTAATGAATAAAGTGTGTACATATGTGATATGTAAATTAACAAGCTGTAAATAAAAATTGTATTTAATAAAGGAATAAGGGTTGAAATTTGATTTAAGTTGGCTAAATTGCTATTGTGTTTGCAACAGAGAAATAAGTCATTCTTGTGCACATTTGCTTTGATGAAGCCAGACAGCATTTTTTTTATCTTTGATAAAAACATTAGTGTTTACTTATACAACACTCAAATGGTAACAAAACTAATACATCGAGTCAACATTTTCTTTATAAATGTATACAATGCCTTGACCCTTATATTCTGTACAATTCCAACCATGAAGCCATGGTATCTGCTTAAAAGACTACCAATATTTTGTAGAATACAGCTAAGTAATATACAGCTAAGTAAGAAGTACTAAGTTATTGTCATAAATGTCTAATGTACTCAGTAATATGATATGGTGTAAATAGTGTGATTGACATAATGAGATTCAGGGTTTGTACATGCCATGAAGCGTCACAGGGATCATAATGTCCACCTCGGCTCTGGCCACTTCTGTCAGATCTGCAGCATTCAGGACCAGCAGTGACCCAGGTCTGTCTGCTCCGGGTTTTACCACAATACTCAGCAATACTCCTATAATGGGAGAAATTCAACTTTGTTATAACAGAGGTACAACTCAACTTTACCCCATAATTCTTGTCTTAATCCCACCCCTTTATTACTGACATATACACAAAACATAACTGCTTCCCTGCATTCGTATATAACATATATGTTGTGAATGAATACTGAATGGAATTGTCTAAAAGCACTGTATAAGACTAATGCCTTATTATTTGGCTATATTTACGGTATATACGGCAAAAAAACACAGAGTCATTAAACTCCAAGATGATTACACTTTCTAGAATCTGAATAATGCATACATTATTATAACAACTTATTTTTTTAATGATTGTGACTATATTTTTACCATCATCTTCGTCTGTAGCTCCAGGTGTTGCTACAAACAGCGGCTCTGAGGGGTAACAGTCTTCTTCCTGCCACACCCACGTCTCTTTGGTCTGTACATTCAACTTAACTATCTGTGAACAAACATAATACTTTTTTATATGTTCCAATTTACTATTTAGCTTCGTGTGTTGCAAAAATATATCTACAGTATACCCTGTCAGGGATGAAGTGGTTGAGTCCCAAACCATAAGCAAATGAATACTTCTTTCCTCTGCAGCGAGAATAGTTAATTTGTGGGAATTCAAATGCTGTAAAAGAAATTCAGTCATAAGTCAAAACAAATATGTAACAAACCTGTAATTTTAGAATATTAGTCTCACCCTGTCTAGGTCCAGAAAACAGGACTTCAGGTTCAAGCCAGATTGTCCCATCTTTATTCAGGACCGCTGTGGCTGTGGTGTAGGGCAGTGATATCAAGTTCTTCCCTTGCTCTTCCTGCACAAATTGCACAAGTATTCTTTAATTTAAAGGTCCTATGAAAAATCAACTTGAAGCTTTTAACCATGTTCTAATGTTTTTACCTCTAATGCAATCCAAAAGTTGTGTTTTGGTTGTGGAGGTGTCAAGGTTTTGTTTATAAACCAGAGTTTTTTGGAAGCAGTTGTCTGATCAGAGTGTTTGTTTTCGAGTCTAAGTGGGAGCAGCTTGTATTGGACACATTTTGTGTGTTTGATGTTGCAAAACATAAAATGGTAGCCCACTGTAACTGTAAAATGTGCCACAAAGTACTATTTATAACCTTTTAATGGTTTCTGTTTTGCTAAAGTAGTAGTAATTCACTGCACATACTCTTACTCTGTGTATATCCAGTGGCAGAACATATCTTCGAACTTCTGGTTGAGGAGCTCTCATTGCAGCCTTCTTCACCTCCTCCCAGTCCCCTCTCACGTTGGCCAGGTAGAGATAGTTATACACAAAATCATGACTGAGAGGAAAAAAAAGATGTTTCATGTCACAATTAAGACTTTCAGATGACCCAGCAAATATAGGCCTTAGGCTGGCTGCACTGTGGACAGTAGTCATTTAGTTGTACAGCTGACACAGAAACGTACGTCAGTCTTTACATTCACTCACTAGGGCAAATTTAGAGTTACCAGATTTCCTAGCACATGCATATTAGAGAGAACCCACAGTAATACAGGGAGGACACGCAGAGAGATTGTGTGTTGGTCAGCCCAATTATTCAACTTCAACAATAAGACACTTGCCCTTTCCAAGTGCAAAGATCCACTACAATGAATCCCTCCTCCTCATATGCATTGATGTGATGAAAGAGATTGAAAGCCGATGTTCGAAACTTGTGAGTACTTAGGTAACCTCCTGGATCTTTAGTAGCCAAATGAAACCAGGTCTATAAACAAAACATACAAACACATTAGTGGAGTCAAGTTTAAAATGGGCAGATACAGACTTTACTTACACCCATGCTCTCATTGGCTTCAAAGCAGTCCATATATGTGGCTCCTCTAATGCCCCAAGCTGACAGGAACTTCAGCAAGTTGATTTTTATAGGTTGCTCAACGAATATGAAGTAGTTGTCTGTCATACCAAAACTATGAAAATAAATGATCAGCCACTGAAATGCCTTTTTTTATAGTGAAAACGAAGCTACAAAGTACCTGTGGACATAGGAAGGCTTTATTCTCTCGCTGCTGGGTAGTTGTACAACAACTTTGGATTTCTCTATGGGGTCTGACTTATCTAAAAAACATAACAAACTGGACAATTCGGTAATTGGTATTCGATAGTTTACCCCAAACCCACCATGCATCTTACTTGTCAAATGATTGTTCTCTGTGATGCACTGACCTTTTTGCGCTGGTGGGATCTTGACAATATTGTACACCAGACTCATGTTTTTTCCAAAGCAGTTCCCGATGTTGTAGAGGGTACCGTCTTCTTCAATGTGAGGGTGAGCACTTACTCCATTCACAGATACATATTTAGATAAGTCTACCTAATAACATAAAAACAGTAAATGTAATTAAACGTTATTGAGATCCTATGTGCTTTCAGATAATATTGTACTTTACCTTCTTCAAAGTCTCAAGTGAATCAGGATTAACTTTAGTGATGAAGTTTGTCTCGGTGACAGCGTAGAAGTCTTCACCAACAGGATAGATATTCACCAGACAGTTGTCCGTCACCTCAATGCCTTGAAAATAAGTAAAAAATCTGTAAAAACAAAGGTGATCATTTTTAATGGTTCTTTATAACTTACAGTATAGTGTGATTTTTGATAACCATAACATCTAGAATTGTAAAAGCAAAAGTGAAAAATATGGTCTGAGTAATAATTTAAAATGACAAACCTTGAGAATATATTTTTGCATGGGTCAGGATACGCTGCTGTGCCAAATTCAGTGATGACCACTCGCTTCTCTGTCATATTTCGAACATAAGCATCTGTTTCGACAAATCTTGGAGATTGATTAATCAGTATACATTAACAAAGTAAGTTTTAATTCAAGCCAATAAAAAAAATAAGTCTAAGGCTTACTTCCTGTAATAGGTCACATGACCATCTTTCAGGTCAAACTTGTGTATCATTGCTTGTCCATCAAACAGATGATATAATGGTTCTGTCCCAATCTCAAAAAGACCTGGGCCCATCCTGAGGAGACTGCCCCCCAACCATGATGGAATAGTTCCTAGAAACCACACAGATGTTTAGCTCACAAAATGTGGTGCACTTTATTATTATTTTATACATTTTGAGATTAAAATGAGCATGCACTTTCCTACCAGTGACTTTTGCAGCTATGGGTTCATTGAGCTCCTCCACAGTCTCAAAGATCTTCCTGTAGCCTGCAGCAGGGTGCTCCACACTTAAAGAAAACAAAGCAGAATTCACCTAATGGGTCTTTGCCAGGTAGTTTAGTATTTTGAGTGTTTAAGCTATTTGTCCTAGTCAAGATCTAATGCAGTTTTCACTCTCAAAAACATGCAACTAAAGTTCCTTTAGTCATTTTGTAGTACCCCTTTTATTTTCCTTTACCTACAGTAAATCAGTTTAACTTAGAAGTCAGTTTAACTTTAGAATTCAACGTAACTTTCCAAAAACATCTTACAAACCAACATCATTTCTGTTTTTTTTCACCATTTTGCATTTCAATAACTACATATTTTATCCAATCTCACCAAGAAAGCTAAAGTTTACTCACCGACTGACCATGCTGCTGGAAGTTGCTTGGATAAAAACCTCTGATTTCCGTGTGCTGCAGGATGGAAAGACTCTCTCACTCTCTCCTCCCCCATTTCCACCATCCTTCTCTGGTTTCGTGGTGCTCCCTCCTCCTTCTTCTCCTGCCACCAAAGCCAAACAAGACAGCTTTGTCTGGGCCTTCATTCACCCATCTGACCCCCAGCTACTTTACACAAACCTTTTCAGGGCTTTGCAACAAATTCACAAAAACATTAACTTGAATGTACTCCCTAGTGCCAATTATCTAAGTTATAACCACATTTTTAAATAGTCTGGCTGTTCCTCGTTAATATGCTAGCTTTAATTAGTTCCAGACAGAGAAAAGTATGTGAGCTAGTGAACTGTGGGGGAGAGACAGAAAAAAACAAACCAGTAGAAGGCAGAATGATTAACTAGATGTAGCAATTGTGCTCTGTCAATATGATGAATGGATAGTCAAAGCATGAAAGACATTTGTGGTTTGGTGTTTACAAGTTTAAACAGAGTCCCCCAAACCCCGGCCCGTGGGCTAAAGTTTGCTCTTGGACTATTTTTTTGGCTCTTTCTCTCATAACTGTATCTCTGATAAAGTTACATGTTGGGTGGACATATATTGTTCTCTTGTTGTCATGTCAAAACTTTAAAAAGGCATCTGGACACAGTTTTTTAGAAAACATTTCGTCCATGCCGTGGTATTTAAAGGTGGGGGGTTTGTCAGATGCTGATGATTGTTTGACTAGGAAAAGAAATTTCCCATAGCAAAGCAAACTTGACCTGGTATCTAATAAAGTGGGACCTTGTGCGGCCCTGTGCCGTGCTTGTCTATTTTATATAGAGTATAATAAATCAATACTACCTAGAAATAATTTTGTTATTTGTATACAATTAAAACAAAGACAAATGCTGTGACAGTTATTGCTTAACAGATTTATTTCCCAGAACTTTGCATAGTAAACATTGTAATTTTGGTCACCTGAAAAACTCCCAAACACTGTTATGATGCTATGTACACCTGAGGTACATGTAAATATGACAGAAAATACTTCATATTATCAAGGACAAAACAGAACAAAACAAAATGCGAGTGATTAAAATAGTATGTGTTGGCCAATAGGTTTATTATTGTTACGGAGTCATTATGTTGGACTAGGTTAAAATCTTCTTTAGCTATTTTGCATTAAATAGTTATAAATAAAATTCTTCAGATTAACATACTAACTGGCCACTCCAAATTCCTAAACAGAGTGCAAAACATCTTAATAGCAAATAATTTGTATCATACATTGATGAAAAACCTTCCTACAGCTAAAAAAAAAAAGGACTGTAATGTTTGAAAGCAAATGCAAAAGAAGAACACCCATATGGTGAGACATAAACAAGACACGCTAGGTATAAACTTCAGAATAATTTAAAAACAAATATGAACTAAAATCTCAGGAAAGCTTAGTCACAAAAAGTATTAAAAATGCTCCCAATGGCATTTCATAAATAAAGAAATACAGATCACAAAATTGCATATATCTCCCAATTTTCACTGAACGATAAACATTCACATCAAATTAAATGTAAAACAAAGTGGGTATAATGATGGGATGTGTCTAAAAACCACCTATAACATGTAAGAAATGGTTCAAACTGTGAACTAACATTTGTCAACTTTCTTCAACAAACCTTTACAAAGAAATCTACCATGTTACAGCACCTAGCAAACTTCCGCATGTACCTTTAGCATTCAGTGCAGTTTTAAACAATTACAAACAGTAGATTTAATTTCTAATGCTAAAAGCTTTGGTCTTCTTGATGTTCAGGAGTGGTGGTTTAATCTTTGGCTTGTTCTCTCGACTGGAAGGTGGGACACGGCGACTGTAGATGTCTGGGTATTGCTTCTGAAACTGTAGCAGACACAAATTATAGAAAAAATAGATCAATCAAACTGCAAACTGGATCAAACATATTAGAACTGATTAGATTTGTGAAGCCTAGAGAATATTAAAGATGAATAAAGATGGTTAAAATTACAAGGGATTGCAAACTTCCAACTACAAAAAGCTGTGAAGATTTCTTTTTGAATTATAGAAGAATCAAGGTTACTGTAGAGATGAAAGAATAGTTGTGGAATTTGCAAAGCTGACACCAGATGCCGCCAAAGTCCACCCAAAGTCCACCCTGAACAGAACTTCAACCCCTTTTTTCTTCTGTTCAGAACATTAACTATTTGGTTGATGATATTTTATTACCTGTTTAAGTTTCTTGCGCCTGTCTTTTTCAATCATATTTTGGTCAGTCAGTAGTATCTCCAGTAGCTCCTCCATGGCTTGTTGTGACGACTCTACTCGCTGCTGTTCAAACTCTGCCCCACTAATCTGACGACAGAAGGCATAGATCGGCAGCGGCACACAAACTTCTTCCTCGCCTCCAACATCAGCAGGAGGACCAACTGGGATCTGGGATTAAAAAATACACAATAAGCACAATCAATAGTTGGGCATGGAACAATAAGTGGTTTCAAGGGTACTAGCCTAGCTATGTACCACCAAACTGAAATATCCCTATCAATTCTGATTTGTCCCAGGCCTTTCAAAATAATCAGTTATTAAGGTATAGTATATAGTATATATACTATACCTATAGTATAGTTTCTATGATGTAAAGTAAAAATCAAAAGTTTGTAGGATACCACTTTGACCAATAGAAGTCAAGTCCCTCCCCTGGCCTCTACAGACCACATATGACCTACTTTACATCACAGAACAGAATGAGAATGTTAAGTATGTGTCCGCATCACAAGACAGTCTGTATCTTTTTGGATGAAGGGCCTTTTTTTGGCTGAAGCATAGCTTATGTTGCCGGCCCAATTTTTCTGCCTGGCCCTGAACCTGCCTGGCCCTGAAGCTATTGTACATGTTTTTAGTGGTAGGGGAAACCGGAGTGCCCGGAGGAAACCTACGCAGACACGGGGAGAACGCTCCACACAGAAGGGCCCCGACTGCCCGATCCGTGCCGCCCTGAGGGGTCTGAATCAAGATTTATTTACACATTAGATTAAGTGTGTACCTGTGCTGTTCGCAGATACTGAATATGGTCCCCAATAGCACTATGTAAGTACTCAGGGACAGATAGGATGCTCTGTTGGTGGTCCATGAGAAATGACACCAATCTAGTCGCTAGGAGTTCATCCAAATCACATTCCTCTGCACTGCCAAGCACACAGCCAGAAAATGTATGGACCATCTAAAAAAAATGAAGAATTAAAAATTTTATTTGTTTAACAAATCTTAAAGAACTGTCAATTTAAGTCTTCTTATTTGTCCTTACCAGAGTGCGTGTGCCTATTGCCGGATGAAGGCGGGGCATGTCCACATTTTGACTGATCCGCGACATCATTCTCATCAGTAGTTGTAGTTTTCTTCGAGATGTTGGTGGGAGCAAGAGTGTGCACAGCTGCAGGGCCTCGATGGCTACACGCTCACACTGAGGCTGCAGAAGTCCTATGTAAACATTGTTACAAGATGGTGATGAGACATGACTGTAGGAGGAGATACTTGTAAATACCAGGTAAGTGGTTCAATCTAAGGGTCACATTCATCCATAATTAGTATGAAATGAAAGTATGAATGGATGTATGCACATTCGGATGATTATATGAGATAGTCATACATAAGGCAGGTTTAAAATGCATTGACTGGTGTCAAGGGACTTAAGACTTCAAAAAATAAAATGCTTATGTCTTCTAGCATCATTAAACAGCATGAGCTTACATACTGCTGTCAAATAAAACCTAGTACTTTCTTTATAGTGTCATAAAAAGAATTTAGCATTAACCTTTATAGCGCAGAAAATACTAGTAAGTAATGTCCCTGTAAGCTTTTGGACAGCCCTGGACAAAATAATAAAAATGTTTAGCTATTTTATTAATCCTTGTAATGGGGTAACTAATGTATAGCAATGAAATAGTTAAAGGTTTTGTAGCCCATTTGTGAGCATTTTTGTGAGTAGTTTTTCCATCTTGCTACAACAAAACAAACTGACAAATGCACAGTGGTTGGATGTTAGATGATGTTAGCGTGATTAGACAAACTCATGCACAAACACAGACAGGTAAAGTAGGGGTCTTACTGTTCTCTGGTTTGGGCTGGGGGGGCTGGGAGTGGCTGGTGGGTGCACAGATAGGTTGTATGAACAGTGACAGAGGACGTGGTGGCTGGGACAGGTCCAGCGAGCTGAGGCAGCGGCGGGTGGCAGCGGGAGCTCGAGGGGTCTGCAGGTTGGAAGTACTGGAGGCAGGGCGAGGTCCAATGGCAGCGGAGAAGGACCCGTGTGCTTTGGCAAGAGCGGAGGGGGTGAAAGCGGGATAGGAAGGCAAAGAGGGGTGTTGCTGGATTGCAGGAGTGTTTACGTTCAAACAGCTGGTTGCTCGTGTCGTTAACCTGCTTTCTTTAGCTTCCTCTTCACCGGTTTCTACCACAATATCTAAACAACTACCCACACTCCGAGGTCTCAGCGTACGCATCCTCTGAGCCGATCTCAGCCCTCTTATTGAACTTAGAGACAGTCTTTTTCTTGAAGTCGCACTTTCAGAAGTACTAGGAGTAGTGTTGTATGTAGAGTCAGAATAACTACTGGGAGGTGTAAAAGAGGGACTTTCATTCTTATTATTGGAGATGCTTGATTCCAGGCTGTCTGCTGATTGGAAGAGTGTTTTCTGGCTCGAAGAGTCATCCAGGATGGTCTCCAACGAGCAGCTTCTGGTTCGAGGCCTTAACGAACCCATTGTGTTTAGGTTCATGCAGCTGCCTCCTAACAGAACATCACCCGAACTACCAGCCACTCCTTTTAGAGCTGATCGCCGCCTCTGTAGCTGCACTCCAAGCACTTCTTTCATTGGCGATTCAGTCTCGTCACAGGCCCCTTGTCTGATCAGAGACAAAAGGAGACACTCTGTGGACCTGAAAGAGGCCTTGGCTGGAGGGGGCACTGAGGGAAGGTCGGGCTTCTTCCTCTTCCCAAGTTGATGTGTGGGAGGAGCAGCCACGTAACCGCACAACACTGGACGCAGAGCAAAAAGCAGCCATAGACAGACAGAAAAGGACAGACAAACAATAGCAGGCAGAGGGTCAATGCAAGCAGGTTGGGAAGGGAGAAGGTTTAGTTAGAGCAAACTTCACTTTACAGTCAGAAAATAAAAGCTGGTCAGACACAACACCTAACAAGCAAACACCAAAAACACACACAACAAACAGCTGCTCATATCAGTTAGGAATCCACCAACAAAAGGGGTCAAAACCTCTGTTAGGGTGTTTAAATGTGCTTTAAGGCAGGCCATATTAGCATAGGTTACTATTATTGTAATGCAACCACAATAATCACTTGTAAAAGAGAAAAAAACAATGAAATAGTTCACCTACCCAGAACATTGATAAACAATTCATACAACTCGAATGTGAGCAATGGCTGTGGTAGACAGTAGAAGTAGTCAGATACTGTTTTGAAGACATCCCTCTCAAAACCAGGATAGGAGGGCTGGGCACTGTCATATTTTGGCCCTTTGAAAAAATATCACAGGATGGATAGATGGACTGATATTAGTTACTGAACAAAATATCAAAAAGCCACATGTGAATGAGCGCTAGTACTCACAATTGGCTAAGCTTTTCATTGCTGACAATACCCAGTGGGGGAGGTCATCTAGAAAAAATTGTGACATAAAATTAAAACACTGCATGAAAATAGTGTTAATATTAATTGTGTATTTAATAGACTTACTTGTTTTGTCATCCAGTGTCACCACACCATGTTTGTTGACCTTGGTCATGTTATGGATAATGTTTTGTGGATTCACAGAACGATGATCTAACACTTCATCAAGTGATGCCACACCCAGAATCCTCTGCAAACTGTAAAAAGAGAAAACAAAGGCTTAATCAGCACTTTTAAAAAAATATTATATTTCCAAGTGTTTTAACTGAACAAATTATTACTGGGTCAAAGTGACGTCTTTCCAGATCTCATGTTCATCTCCTACTGTCAGCTCTCGCCTCTGTGAGTTCTGCTCTGTTTCGTTACTTTCTGGTTGAAGAGCAGGATCCACATTTTCCTGAAAAACAAATATAACAGCAGAGTGTAACGATAAATTACATTTATTTTCAGTTTTTTACACTCTGATAGTTGGCACCAATCTACTCACCTGTGTTTCCTTGTCAGGTTTCTTGATAGCTCTAAACCTGAAGAACCCATCTTTGTCTCTGAACGAATGTTTTTTCTTGACAGAGCCCGGCGCTGAGCCTGGGGTTTTAGATGGACATGGAATGGGCTTCAAAGGTGAAGTAGAAGGAAATCTGGAAGAGATACAAATGAATTTAGATTCTCCATCTCAGCCATTCTTTATAATTATTTAATCACATCTCTCAATAGACTGTACCATCTTGTTTATTTACCTGTAGAGCACATTGTTGTCTTCCAGGTCCTCTGTTCCCCAGCGACCCTTTACGTCTTCAATCACATGGTTCTTTAGGAACTTCTTCAAGAGCTGTACTGTCTGTTGTCTTGTGACATCGGGGCCAAAATTGCTGTTGTTTCGCAGAAGCTGGTGCAGCCAATCCACAGCGGCGGTGGAGGTGAAGCATGAAGCATGATTTCTGAAGTTGTGCCTGTGTTTCTTGAGAGGCATACCAGCCCGAAAGAGACGGGTCACCTCATTCCACTGAGAAAGACAAATAGAAGCAATGAGTGAGGGTATGTGTGCATTTAAGTATGACATTGATAAAAAGCTCAGGATCAATTATAACAATAACCTATTGAAAAACTCACAACTATATGGACTCATTGGTGGTGTACAGAGAAAGCAATAAAAGGTGCTAATTG
>JAVQKG010050769.1:0-14019 GCA_036025885.1 Hypseleotris bucephala
TTAGATTACCCGTTACTAAAAAAAAGGAACGGCGTTAGTAACGCCGTTTATTTTAACGCCGTTATTCCCATCACTGATAAGGGTACACTTGTTCTTAGGTCATACAAATTGCATTATTACTTTTAAGGCAAAACGTGGAATCCAGTTTGACAGTGTTAATAATAGGTACAGGAAAATGTACAAACAAAGACATGCTCCTTATGTGCTTCTTTTGGTCTCTAACTGAAATAAGGACAGATGCTTTGAAGGAATGTTTGCATCAAGAAAATATTTATACTGCATTCAATGATAAATTAATTATAAGTGAATTAAAACATTCAGCTGCAGGCCTTAGGAAAATATAATTTATTACATCAAAAAGTAATTCTTATCATGGTAACATGTTTTACAGTAGGCCTTCAACAAAATGTGTTGTCTAATATACATTTTTCTTAAAAAAAAAAATCTTTAATTTTCAAAAATAAATGTCCTTTTAATCACCCACCAGAAAACAGATTTGTGGCAGCCATGATGCTTAAATAAGACAATGATTCAATTACAATGGCATACACATATGCTAAAAACTTCTGTAGATTCTTCTGTTTATGAAGGAATGAGTATTATGCGGAATGACTTAATGTAGTGAAGGCCTGAGGTTTACAAACTGTCATTACCCACAGTGATTTCTGACTTTCAGATTGTTTTAACCTTTTCCAATGTACAGAGGTTCATTTCTTTTTAATCATAATTGATGAGGTTGCGAAGAATCAATTAGGTCTATTGTAGCTTCACTTACAGCTGTGTGGTACGTACCTTGGAGAGACACACTCATCTCTTAGTGCCCTCCTCGTCCCTTCGGTCCCTGCTGCCTTTGCATGGCTCTTTGGATATTGCTGTGTCCATTTGAGCTGTGCCTGGGGGCTGGTCCTGTCACAGCTGATTGTGGGAGATATGCATTGGTAATGTGATTAGGTCTCCTGAGGACCTAAATGAGTGAATGGTCGCTGCAGGTGGACACCCAGTGGATGCAGGCCTCACTGTGCCAGGCTGAAGAAAAGGTCACGGGCGACAACCTACTGTTAAACTAATGTGACACTAGGAGTGTCTCTGTTTGAGCAGGTGGCCTGGCTTATAGGGCGACAAGGGGAAGGGTCAAACCCAAGCCATTTGGCATTTTGGGATGTTCATATCACATGATTATGTAAAATGACTTCAGATTGTAGACTATATTTTTACAAGTTATTGTTTGAAATAACTAATACTAGTTTACATTTTCCACAGAACATTTGCATTAATCTGAATCAATATCAATGTGTACCAACCAAAACATACTTGGCTAAATTATCCTCACACTTTTGTGCTGCTTCAAACATGACCAAGTTGATCTGTAGCCATTGTCCACTATGTGTCTGTTTTTTTCAGCTGTTTTAAAGGCGTGTAATTAGCTTTCACAAATCAATTGTTTTGTTAATTGTCATCTCTTTTCTATGTGTGCATTCAGAACAAACAACTTAATCTATGTGATCACACTCGTCCTTATACAGTCCACTATATATTTTTGAAGGACATGGGGATAGTTTTTTTCCCACAATTTTATTAGTGGTTGTAGGCTGATTTAGTGATACTGAGATCAGATTTCTGAAACTTAAGGTGAAGTCAGTTACTAACTAGAAGCCAAGACAATGGGGTTATGTTATATAACAGTGATCGGATGCTTTGGATGCAGACATCCCAACCACACCAAAAAATGAATTACTGTACTTCTTGTTCACCTTTTGTCATACAATCATTATTTTTAAAAACATTTAAGATTACATTACACTCACACAGCATTTCTAAATATTTACTCAGTACTGTAGTAATGGCTGGCTTGATGTTAGGAAACTGTTAACATGTCTCGTCTTTCCACAAATTAAGCTAAGTTTTTCTTCCAACCATAAAATCAAACCATATGCCGCTCAACCACCAAGTAGAGAAATAGTTCAAGAGACAGTTTCTCCAAAGTTATTAGACATTGTTAACATAAGGACGTTTTAAGAAACATTGTGCAAGAGGAGGAACAAATTAAAGCTGATTTGGCTTTACGTTTCTCTAGAAAAGACTTCCCTGCTGGTAACAACAGAATTCCAGGGTGTGTGTATATTTGACCAGTCTTTTGTCTCCTATGACGAACATGCTTCAGATTGTCCGACGAGGGCACATTGATCTTAGTTTAAAAAGTTAAAAAAACTGCACCTTGATTGTAAATAAGATTTTAAAAATCACCTAAATTTGAAAAACATGTTTCCTATTTAGTTACTCCCCTAAAAGACAACCAATATTTTATTCTATGAATGAAAACTAGAAATTCCATGTACCTAAATGTCTACATCAATCATTTAGAAAAAATATTTGTTATACGCTTCACATCCTTTCACTCAGCGGGCGGATTTTCACACTTTGGCATCTCCAGGATAATTTACAATAATGTTTTCTAACCAGGAACAATGTCTGGCAGTCTAACTAACATCAGCAGCAATGAACCTGTGGCTCTTGGTGCAAAACATGGCTTGGGTCCAGCAGCTAAGAGCAGAGTTTGATGTGTTTTGAACCGTTCACATACACACACACACAGAGAGAGAGAGACATAGACAAACGTACACAAGGCAGGCGAACCGTCTCCTTTAGTTCTTCAGGGAGTTCCTCTGGACCTCATTGTCACATTTCCTTATCACACCAGATGACACCTTGTTGATTTTTTTCACTTCCATTATTTTGTCCGGAAAGTGATTGTTTCTCATTTCCCATGTGAGGGTTTTGGAGGGAACAGCGAGGGTCTGGGCAAGGGGCAAACTACAGGCGTATAGTAAAAACAAAATTAATCCTATCATAATCATAAACATACCACAATGAATAGTGTGATGTTTATAGTTTTTATACATCTTGTACATTTTGGTACAATACAGCATGTTAAGATTTTTTTTAAGTCCTAGATGTTCAGGAGCATCCCCCAGAGCATGGTCTTAGTGTTGAGTATGAAGTAACAGTATTTTTTTTTTAATGTTCACCAAGTGGGCATAAACAAATACATTGTTAACATTAAATATTTCACAGTATTGTGAAACACAATTAATGCCTTTTCACTCATTCACAGCATTTATATTTATGTAAAGAAGATGCCTCAGGTCATACTCTTTTCACAGTAGCTGTGTTTTTCAGCAAAGAGAATCACAATAACACAGCCTTCAGCCAAACACCTAAAATATCTAATTACATCAAGCGCCATTAATATTGTTGTGAAAAAGATAATTCACTTTTTCCCTTTATCTACCTTGCTCCAGGTTCTTGCAGAGAACAGAGCAGCACTGCACCAGTCCTCCTGTTGCCCAGACACCTTTCTGTGCCTCCTCATTAGTGTCCACCATTCAAACCCTGTGTGACTGTGAATGTTTCTGTGCATTTCATTCTCTGCTGTTTAGGGATTCTAACTCCATGACCTTCTAATGGGGAGGTGACAAACTCAGTTATGGTCTATATGCAGAATCACTTTATAATGTTATGTAACTGCAGAGGTCCTTACTTCTGACTCACTTCTGAATCAATGCACACACCATTTAGGGAAAGATACTTAACATTGCTTCAACCTGGGCAGATAGAAAAGCAAAGGCCCTAATATCAATTTGTGTCTGAAGGGACATGGGAAAGCTATTTATATTGGTTCAGCTTTAACAAGGCTCTCAATTTAACTAAGCCCACTTAATGGTAATTCCAAGCCAAAGTAATTGGACAGACATTAACTTAAGACCACACTAAAGTCTAAATGCAGATGTTGTAAACCCTCTAAAAATAAATAACAGAAATATTTTGAAGGTGATGGGAAAAAATTAATTACAGGGTACATGATTTATGATGATAGGCTCTAGGCACCTGCAAGCCCTAATGGGAATAAGATGAAAAAAATGAATCAATTGACAGTGACAAGGGCATTCTTAATGAGAAATCTAGTTTAAATCAATGTTGTTTTTTGTTTGTTTTAAAATATACTTGTAATCTGTGGATAATACACAAAAAATAAATACAAATATGTTTTTTCAGTAATTAACCAACACTCAACTTTTCACCATCTTTACGTAAAGTTTTATCTGTTTTGGAAAACAGTAACAGCTGGGTCAAGGGTCGAGGCGGGGAATGTTAAGTGGTGGAGAAAATCCATAGTATTACACTGGCTTTATTGTAAAGGAGTTAAAGCACACAAACCAAAGTAGGAAAGTCTCAAGCTGACCTTAATGAGATGCTGAGGTTAAATCCAGGAGGGTACATTGTCTCCATTAATTAGCTTCATATTCTAGGGGTCAACACACAAAGCCAGAACCTGAAGTTTTCTGCCTTTAAGTCAGTAAAATGCTGCAGACATAAGCATTGTTTCATTTAAAAAAAATATCCAAACTCAATGGAAAATTTATGTCAAAGATTTCAATCAAGTGCATTACCGCTTTGTAACTTTACACTAATTTTACCTTCCTTGATGACTAAAATCATCAGACATCTTGTATACTGAAATCATCGTAACATCGTAATAAAATATAATGTCCATTTTTTCTGTGTGAGATAAATAAATACATGATACAAATAATCAGAAAACATCACTATTAACACATTAGGCACATATTGCTCCAAGTTGCTTTACCACCACTGCAGATATTCAATCTTCACAAACAAAACGCAAAAAACAGCCCTATTAGGCTTTTGTAAAAACAGAAGCAGAGAGCAAAAAAGACATTCATTGACTTTAATGGGATGAAGTGATCAACCATATCTAATAGAAATCATTGCCCCTGGCCAAAGCTGCTGTGGAATTGGATTACACATGGAACACAATGCTTTTTACGGCTTCTAAGAAAACTCTAATTCAATCAGTTTAGTACAGAGAAGAAACAGATCAACTGCAAATTATAACATTAAAAGTTTTGCTTTATGTTAGAATTGAACTCTTGATATATTTTTATCAAAGGAAGTGGACTTGTTTGAACAGAAAGCCTTGACAGCACAGGTGCCTTGCAGAGCAGGTGTGTCCTACAGATTCAAACTCCTTTATTTGATCAAGCAACAAGCTTTAAATCCAGTTGTATCTGAAACAAGTGGTTTAATAAAGAATTCCAGTGGAGAGTGCGATGCTTATGGAATCTGGGTGGTTCCAAAAACAAACAACCCAAGTGGGCATAAAAATTGGGATGTCAGAGTTCAATTATGACATATCACGTGAAAAAGAGAGAGAGGGGAGAAAGGCGGATTTAAAGCTCGCTTTAATATGGTCCCAGTTAAAAGAAGAAGGCGAGTCTTCGAGTTGCTTCAGGAATGGGCAGTCTTTCATCACGCTCATCTGGACGTCTGGAGCACAGCATGGGGAGCTGTCTGTAACGCGAGCACGAGCGCCTCATGCACAGCAACAAGTAACGGCGACTTATTGAAATGACAACGTAGGCTCCTGGTCCAGGTCTTATTTGATCTAATTTTATTACTCTTAAGTGGCAAGTAGGATTTTGACTTTTTCACGGCCCTTCTTCCATTGTTATACATATTACTATGAACGCACAACATCAAGGAGTTCTAATGTGATTGGCCGTGCGTAACTGTAAACCTCACAACTTTACGCGCGAATCCAGACCTTTCCAAACCTCGTGTGCTTCTCTCCCATTGTCTGCAGCCAATGTACACAAATGTGTGGCCAATAGTTTTCGCGGAGAACACTGGTCAATTTAGTTTTTGTAAGCGAAAAATTGGCGAACTTGTCCAAACGCATCGACTCAGACCATCAGCACCACAGGGGGCCGTGAGACGCAGCCTGGGCTCTCCGCCGCGTTACGCATCAAGAGAAGATGAACATCCAGGTCCTACCAGAACACAAGCTCTCGTCCGTGGCTCCGCTTAAGCAATGCAACGTGGAGAAGAAGGAGGTTGAACTGATACTTGTAAAGGATCAGAATGGCGTGCAATACACCAGCTCGTCCATCATCCCCACCCCCGGACGCGCCGGGTCCAACGAAGACGAGCGGGAAACATGGGGCAAGAAAATAGACTTTCTGCTGTCGGTGATTGGCTTTGCAGTAGACCTAGCCAATGTTTGGAGATTTCCTTACTTGTGCTATAAAAATGGAGGAGGTGAGTCAACAAACTTGATGTGTTATTTTCGAAGTTCCCTTTGGTATGAAACTTACCTTTAAAAAGCATCTACAAATAGTAGCCTACTTAATTAAAAGTTTTATTGTGAAAAATAATTTGAACTTTTGAGCAAATGTTTGTATCTTATCAACACTTTCGCAGAACAAAATTGTTTGTCTAGTTCAGGATTACCTATGTGATCCAACACAGACTTATAATCAGTGAATTATGATGATAAATGATGGCCTAGAGTTCTCTGACTCAGGTGACAAGTTAATGGAAAACATTACTTCTTCATACATAGAACATACTGTATTTAAGTTGGGTATTGTCAACAACTGTACAATACATTTTTGTATCTTTTGTGTGGATGCCCTCCTGACCTTTCATCCTACAATTGCTAACACAATTATAACTTCTCTATTTTCCAGGTGCCTTTTTGATCCCATATATTCTCTTTCTTTTCATTGCGGGGATGCCGTTGTTCTACATGGAACTTGCCCTGGGCCAGTTCAACAGGGAAGGGGCTGCTACTGTTTGGAAGATCTGTCCTATTTTTAAAGGTGATCCGCATACACCTGCTCACAGTGCACCAGGACACAGGCAGAATCATGTCTTTAGTCCCCCTCCTTTCTCTAATCTCTGACAACGTCTCATTTTCTTTCCTTTCCTCTTGGGTCTTGCCCTTTAATTTTGCCCTACAGTTCTTGTTCTGTTCCTTGGTGTCACATAAAACTAATCTCTCTGTCACAGAGAAGCTTTTTGTTTCACCTCTGGCTTTTTCTGACTCTCTCCTTTTGTTCTTGAACTCCTCACCCCTGTCAATGTTTTATTGCAAATGTCAAATCAATATCTGTCTGTGTTGGTTAAATATTGAATAATTCAATTTGAAACATGTTTCAGAATAAACATTGTCTGGAAAATGTCAAGGATTGTATATAGTTACATTACACTGTTATATTACTATTAGTATGTGTTGTGGTTCAAGATTTGCTGTATGTACAGTAGAATGCCAAAGTGCTGAAACCGGATTAGGCTGTTCCTATTGGCCTCAGTGTTAACCACAGGCAGATGCAACGATGATACTTTTATGACTTTATAGTTAATACAAATAACATTGTATTCCAAATTCTACAAAAAGGTCAGTCTCAAAGTGAAGAAAACAGCAATGCTCAGGCAAAATAAAGGATTTTACTTGTAGCAGGAACTTGTCAGCTTAATTTTCAACTCTGTGTTCTTTAGGTGTGGGTTACACAGTGATCCTCATAGCCTTGTACGTGGGCTTCTACTACAATGTCATCATTGCGTGGTCTCTCCACTACCTGTTCTCGTCCATGACCAGCGAGCTGCCCTGGCTCAAGTGTGGGAACAGCTGGAACAGCCCCAACTGCACCGACCCCAAAGCCATCAACGGGTCTATCCTTGGCAATGGGACGTCATACGCCAAGTATAAGATCACCCCAGCGGCTGAGTACTATGAGTGAGTTTACATTTCCTTTATTTTTACTAAGTCATAAAGGCTCTATTTTAAATGGATTGCCTTTTTTGCTGTATTTAGATGTTTACATGGGTTTATCTTTCTTCCAAGGGTTACTATTTTTACAAGACAGACAATTTGGATCTTCATCTTTTCATCTTTGTACCTTGATCCTGTTACAGTAACATGCATAGCCAAGTCATCCCCCTGGAAAATCTATTAAACAAAAACAATTTTTTTGGTATTTCTGTCTAAACTGTTCTAGTAAAATCTCCAAGTGCTGTGAAAATATTACCAAATGACGAAAATGGAAGCCTCCAAAATTATCCACACAGAAATGTTTGTGTTTTAATAGGTGTATACATAAAAAGTTCAAATGCAGTCTTTGAAGTTCGTAAAGAAACAGTCCATCTGTTTATACTTCAAAGACAGTCAGTTCTTCCCGGCTTGTGTGCAGTCCAGAGGAAGTCTGCGGAGTGACTTGGACAATACCTGGGACACATAGTGACACAGAATACATTGACAGTGCGTCTAAGACAATATTGAACTTTTCCCTTGATTTCCTTTTCTTCTTTCTGCTTGGTTGCAGCATTCCACAGTCACAGAAAAAGTATCTGTACAGATAATAAGTCTGACTTTGCTTTTAGTTTATCACTGTGAAATCAGGCATGGACTTTTATCTAAATCCCTGAAATGTGAGTTTGAAAGTTTTACGAGTTGATGTTGGTCCATTTCCAAGTGGACTTATCTTAGATGAACAGACTGACAATGGGGTCCTTCTACAGAAAACCAGTCATGGGTAAGCCTCTGTTGGGGGCTGTAAATCTTTCTCAAACCACATGAGCGATGCCAAGGCACAGCATGGGCCTACTCAGTCAACATTGTTTTGCTCCACCACTTACATGGACATGTGCAAAATCTCATGTGCCTGTCAGCAGCTATTATGTCCACATCTAGAGATACAAGTCTCCACTTTTTAATGTCATTTATAAGAAATAAGATTTTAGGTGTTGATAGTAAATAGCTTATATTGGCTACTAAAGGCCATTAATTGTATAGCATCGGGTGGCAGTGGCGCAGTGGAGAAGTGTTCGCCTTGTGTTATTAGTGTTTGATGGTGGTTGGAGAGGCCGTTGACGCCCAGTGGCAGCCATGTCTCTTTCAGTGTGCCTCAAGGCAGCTGTGGCTACAGAAGTAGTTTACCACCAGTGTGTGGCTGTGGAGTGAATAAATAATGGACTTAACTGTAAATTGCTTTGGTTATCTTAAAAGCAATTTATACTTATAAACCATTATTGTCAATTTACTTTAACTTGGTGGTGGTGGTGATTACAGCTGTAGAGCAGGTTGTCCACAAACCAGAAGGCTTTATGTTGTTGTGTTCTTGAACAAGGCACAAGGCACTCACCTTCCCAGAATGTAACAATGTGTTGGTATGATGTGGTAGTGTATTTGGTGGTATGGTTGTTAGTATGGCTGCCATACCCCAGTCTGCCCCAGAGCAGCTGTGGCTACAGAGGAAGATTTGATTCTATGTTATTTTTTAATATGAAATAATACAATTATTTACTAGTTTTCTTGACTAGATATTTTGTTCACTAGCCCATTTACTAGTCACATCTGTGTTTTAACTGCATGGACTGCTGAGTTGCGTGTCTAAATTGAATGTGCAGGTGTGCCCAAACTTTTGTCGGGTACTGTATTCGTAACCTTACCGTGTGACCTCATTAACATAATTTCCTGCAAAGGTCCATATTGCTCGACATAATGGTTGAATGAAACAATAGCATTAGGATACTAAATCACAGGACAAGGCAGAGAAAGGGGGCTAAGCGAGGACAGACAAAAACAGGGTCTTTGCCAAAAATGTCCTGAAAGTAGATCTGGGCATTTCAGTAATTGGATAACACTAGGCCTCAGAAAGTCAAAGTAATTTCCTACTTGCTTTATACATTTGCACATTAATCTACATGGGGAAAAAATGTTGTACTATCATGCAGTAATTGTGGCTATAGGTTGAGGAAGTTCAGTAGGAAAGCTTCATTTGTGAATTGAAGAAAAAAACATATGCACTTCATCAGGTTTAACCAACTGCGTTTTGCCATATTATGGAATCACGCAGATTGGCCGTGTAAACGCGATCACTCAAAAACGAATTGCCGGATCACTTTCAAACTTTGCAGCTACTTAGACACAGTAAAGACAAACTGGGTTGATTTGGGGATTTCTGCGATGAATATTAATTGAGTAATTAATTAATTAAGGATTAAATTTGAAAATGCAATAACTCAGAGTTTTTGTTACATATGATGATGACGCTGAACTAGACTGAGTTTGGTACTTCAACTATAATTGATTAATTAACAAATTAATGATTTTGAGCATTTTATTGGAGCCATTTCTCCTAGTGAACGTTAACCAAATCTCATGAAATTTGGCACAGAGATGCGGGCTATGGTCTATTTAATGGACATATGCAAATTATCACGGTCAAGTAAAAAATGCCTCTATAGCACCACCATGTTGTTGATCCCTTTGGGACTCTCGATACACTTACTTTGCCACAGAGCTATGAAACTTGGTACAGTGATTCTCCAAATCGTGCTGAACATAAAATATTATTATTGCCCCTGACCTATGACAAACAGGAAGTCGGCCATATTTGATTGAAATTTGGGAGTCAAATAAATTTGACAGCCTCTATCTTATACATACTTTGCCCGATTACACTCAACCTTGCAACAATTTATCACCCTCCAACATGAACACACCCAAACAATATGATACCAGTTACCTCAATAGCGCCACCTAGGGACTAACGGAAGAATGTAGTTTTAGGAAAATTTACTACATTTGGCAAAAGCATCCTTCACAAACATCCAGAGCCGCAGTGACGCTGAGGGTAAGCATTCGCCCTGCAGCCGTAGGGTTGCCGGTTCGAATCCCTTTCCCAAGCGCATATTGTCGTTGTGTCCCTGGGCAAGACACTAAACCCGTAATGCTCATTAATGAATGTGGTTGATGGGAATTGTAAAGCGCAATACTAAATGTAACCCATTATTAACATCCAGACAAATCAAATCAGTCACATAGACCCTTCCCATTTTTCTCATGGTTTAGGGCGGGGCCTAATAATTCCTCGCAAGCAATCTCCGATCAAGGAGGTTGTCGGTGTTATAGCATTTGGTGTAGACGCGTGGGGCGTTTCGCCGATATACATTTGCTGTCGTGAATGACAGCATGGGTCTAGTTCAGCTTTGGCATCTTGCCGCTAGCCTCTCTGCTGCTGTTCCTTCTAAAACAGGGCGTTTGATGAAAGATTATGTGGAAGGGAGTAACGCTTGTGCTGTCAATAATCTGACCCCACCCCCGTGTCAAAACTGTGCCAGGACTCAACCCGCAAAAAAATAAACTAGAAAGCACTCGGAGAGTGCATACTGATGCCAGGAGATGATGCTAATTTCCCCTATGCAATGTTTTGGCACTAACCGCTACTTTAATTAGTGATTTCTAAGGGTTTTATATTGTTAACGAGCAATCAAGAGGCCCCGCTTCCAAACCATAACAAATATGGGAAGTCTGTTGACTTTTGTAAAACAACATTCTTCATTCAGTCCATAGGTGGTGCTGTTGAGGTAACTGGCATCAGGTCAGTTGTGATCAGAGGCATTAGCTAATGCAGTGTTTCAAGTTTGATTCAAATTGGACAAAGTATGTGCAAGTTAAGAGGCTGTCAAATATACCTGACTTTCCAATTTCAATCCAATATGGCCGACTTGTTGACACATGTTTGTTGTATTGAAATTACACAGGATTATTATTTCATTATTATTTTCACAAATTAATCGATTATTATTTCACAAATGAATCGCAAATTTGACGGCCTAAACATACGGCCCATGGAAAAGTCAAAATACATTGCGCCTATGGGAGACGTCTGCAATTACATTATGTCCCCGCCATCTCTGAAAAAAGGTATAGTATTTGTATAACCACGCCCCAGATTTTTAAGCAATGCCAATGGGGAGTGAAAAAAATAGTTTGTCATAACCACATGAAAATTCGTAGACAGATCCAACATGAGACAGTGATAGAAAAATCCTATTGTGACAATGTCCTATCTTCAACAGGAAGTCAGCTATTTTGAATTTAAGATGCCGAGATGTTATTAATTTGGGGAAATATTTTTACCAACTCCACCAACACTTTTTGTTTCAGACAGTTTCCAAACTTGGTCAACATTATCTGAACATGTCTGAGATGAAGTTTTTCTATACGTTAGTGAGTGTGGCCAGGACGGGGCAGACATCTTTTTGAGGTAAATCTTGTTTTAACTTTTACGTACATGTGGGTGCCCTCTGCGTTCGTGTGCCCTCGCAGGATTTTTTTTTCCAAATGAGCTCAACTTTGGTCAAAAAAATCTAAAGACAGGGGGCTTCAAAAGTTATCCAATTCATGTAAAAGTATTAAACGGTGTTACCATGGTAGCATCACAAACTTGACCTTAGCTCAAACATCGGTCAATAGGACCTTCCAAAACTAACTTTGGCAGAATTAAATTAAATTTGGCACACACCTGCGGCACCTGGAGACGAACAAAAAATTATATTGTGACCATGACCTTTGAACTCCTGGTGGTTTTATTTCTGTATCAGCGCTACTGTCTGTATGTCTTTGAGGCAACCACAAAGTACCAAAAACAACTGCACAGGCGAAGGAACAGCACATCAGTCATGAGACTCTATTTTTTTCCACCCAGCTTGTCTCCTCCCCTGTCCACACCCACTCCACAGATTTTCCCTCCAGTTAATCAGTCTCACCTGTCTCCCACACCTGTTTTCCATTGCCAATCAGCCCAGCATTTAAGCCACCTCTCCACAGTCACACTCTGCCAGATCGTCTTTGTGCTCCAGTCAAAGTCTACCAGCCTTTCTACCTCTTTTGGATTATTGTTGCCGGATTTTGCTTGCCCCTGACCCTGCCTGCCTGCCAGTGTATTTTTGACCTTTTGCCTGTTTATGGACCAGTCTTTTGGATTCTGATTTTGCTTGGTAGCCTGTGAGTTTTCCATTTGCATATTCATTAAAAGAACTATTACTGTTTTTTGGCCTCTCGTGTTTGCATTTGGGTCCACGTAGTTACACCTTTGTCAATCACAGTGTAGGCTATGCATAGAAAACACTGTTAAATGTTATTTTTCTGGATAAATGTAGTAAAAACTTGTATAAACATCCTCTAAATGAGATATCACCAGTAAAATATTTAAATTGAGAATAAATCACTTTAGTGATCTTTTGTAAATAACTCCTCTGTACAGGTCGATTTAATGTTTTTGAGACATATTCTTATCCACCACGCAGAGTTGGGAACTTGCATTTAGCTCTTCCTGGCCTCATCTGGATTTTGAGTCACGTGGTTGCAGCCCAGCAATTAGTACTTCTACCAAGGAGGTAATGTTTTCGGTAGCTTTTGTCTGTTTGTCTATAAGAAACTTTACACATAAACTAAAAAAACTGATTTGGATGCAATCTTCATGGAATGTCATAAATGACACAAGGGACAACCGGTAACATTTTGGAAATGATTAGGGTCACGGTTTAGATGCAGGATACAGGACACCTGTATTTGACGCCAAAAGTACTGAACATATTTGTTGTACTATAATTAATCAGTCTTTAGTTTTATTACAACCTACTTTTTATTTCTGCTTTTCAACATATCTTTCCCCTTTGTCGACTGTAACCATTAGCCCAAAATAGTAAATTTAAACAAAGATTGTTCCTGTGAATGATTACTGCACAATTTATAAGTAGAGCAATGTTATGCATTTTTCCGTGAAGGGTGTACTGTCTTGTGACCCACAACTATAGAATATGATCAGAGCAGTAGTATACACAAGTCTTGTATTACCTTGTACAGAGGATGGACCATAGGCAGGTTTCTGCGCAGAGACACTGCAAACACTTCAGCCAGCAGGTGAGTACGCAGCAGGTGAACATTGAGCTCATGTTCATTAAAATCTGCATTCCTCACAAAGATCTTGGCCAATAACCAGTCATTCTCTTTATCAGTGGGAAGAAAGATGGGGTTGTCCTCAGCTGGAGTCTGTTTGAGCTAGAAATTGATCACATGGATTTTAGTAAAAGGATGAAATATGTTTTACTGTTTGTCTATGGGTACACGTCTCACCTGGATGGCTATTGGCTTGAGGTCATTGTCAGGTGTTTTGTGAAGGAGGACCAGAGGAGCCATCAAATACTGCTTTTTCCCATTGATGGTATTTGTTTTTACTCCATCGATACGTTTGTAGTCACACAGGAAAATATTCCTGTTCTAAATTATGAAAGAAGAGGTCATCTTATTAATTAACATGTGAAATCTATTACAACTGTAAATGAACCATATGCTATTAAGGCTAGCTTAAG
>JAVQKG010050874.1:0-12960 GCA_036025885.1 Hypseleotris bucephala
GTTATATGTATATTTGCATTGAAATTATTGAAATTATTGTTTGAATCCTGTTTTCTTTTCTTTTCTTTCATGATCTTTGTTTATGGAATTGGGCTGGCAAAATAAGCTATGCTTCAGCCGATGCCCTTCATTCACAATGATGATGTCGTGTGGGTGACAGTGACCTTTGTTTTTAAATTTGTGTTTGTGTTTGAATAAAAATGATAAACTGAAAAAAAAAAACTGAAACTGAAACTATTACTAGGATCAGTATTTAACCTAAACGTCTTGATGTTACATTGTGTAAATAACCTGAATAAAATGATCAAGTAAATACTAAAATAAAAAATGAAAAATAGATGAACATGTATAAACATTAAATACAGGTTTATTTAACAAAACGATCAAAAAGGCGACGTCCCATCGCTCCTTTCATTACATTTTGAACAGGTGTATCAAGCATAGGGGCACAGATGTGCGCCTCGAACTCGCCTTTTCCACTGATTTGACATACGTGCACAAACCGGCCTTTTAATAAACAAGAGACAATGTAATCGATTTAGTAATCACTGTGAATCTACAACACAATGGAGTTCTTTCTGAGGCTGAGGAGGAATTTGCATCGTGGGCCTGTCTTTACACAACAGCAGCTGTTAGAACAGAAATCACTTTTCCAGGTTACGAATGGCAAGCAGTGTACGCAGAGTAGCCTACATAGTTTGTTATACCCATACATCAAAACTTGCATAATACATGTGTCTGCAGACAAAGTAAATTGTCTCACCGGTGTACCTGGTCCCGTTGTGAAGACAGCTCTTCGGAAAACTAGCAAACAAGCTAGTACGCTAGCAGCCTTGCATCCCTGTTCATGCGCCACTGGAACAAGAGTGTGCGTCTTTTGTGGCTCCACTGACAACATTGACAGTGGCAGACAACACAAAGCACTTCTGTCTTTGTACCCCTTTACAGAAAGTCTGCCCCTCATGAAAAGAGTCTTCGTAAAGAATCCTCTATCTGGTGATAAAGACTGCCGAGAGGAACGCTTCACGCTTAACAGCGGAACTGACGACACCGAGCAGTTCCTTGGAGTTGGAGACGCGCTCTGACGCACGGTCGTGAATGGTACACGGTGCATCACTCCTCGACATTCGGGACAGAATTTATGGCTAGATGGGCAGTATATGGCAATATTATATCTTAATATAATTTTGTGGTTTTGTAAATACGAATAAAAAACACAAACAAATGTGTGGCATGTGATGTTTTTCTTAGGTGGGTTTGGATTTTCGTGTAAAAAACAGTGAGATGTCTTTGTGGTTTTATTTTTCGGATCAGACCCATCTTTGAAAGAAAGGGAAATATTTTACTAACATGATCAGACACAAACACAGCAAGCATACAAATAGTGCATACAAATACTGTAAAATAGGCCGACTGAATATTACTAAACTCCTGAGATGAAACGCAAAGAACTACTACTGCCACCTTGTGATATAGGCCTACTGTATAAAAATAATTATTTTTTTGTGAAGATTATGGTTTAAACCTACCTGTTTTATGTCGCGCGACGATTGAGATAAAAAATTACCCAAATTGTTTTTACTATTAAAAATATCTGTCTTATCTAACCCTGAGACATTTGGAGGTATAAAATGTTTTAAGTAAAAAAACAAACACTGATAAAAAACATGCTGGTTTTGAACATAAAGGAGAATTCAAATGTCTTTGATGCTGCAGGTCTGAGTCTTTTAGAGAAGAGTCTGGGCTGTCACGGAAGGGACCAGTGACATATAGAGTACAAGTGTTTGAATACAATGTTTCTAAGACGCTCATGTGGCACTTCTGTCCATACTGTCTGTATGTCTAGACGAAGTGTTTACTCCTGGTTCACTCTGAGCTCCTCAATCAAGTATGTCTCATGTCTCTCCAGCGCTGAGAGGAACACATCTTTACTCCTCCTGCCTCCTGCTCTGAGTGGACCACTGAACAAAAACCTAATCTGTTCTTGAGGGGGGCGCTTGAGGCGGACCTCATCATACTGCTCTTGGTTTAAAGCCCCCTCGGTCAGAAGCTGGTCCAAAATGGGATTGATGTTACTGACCCGATCAGTCAATTCAGTGCGATAACAGTCAACAAAGTGGTTTTCTGAAAAAGTAAATGAAACAAAAAATAAACTAAATATATTAGGATAGAATTTTAACCATAAAAACCTAAAATGGAATGCACCTACATACCAGCTGTACCACCACCGAATCCACCAGGCACTCTACCACACACTACACCGACTGACAACGGCAACATAGAAACAAATATTATTAACCCAACACTGTAACTTTTGTCCTGGAAATTACCCTATGATTTGTATTTAACATTTTCTGAATTTGTTCCTCATCACATCACATTAAAAAAGAATCTAATCTTATCAGAAAAGTATTCAATCTTTCTGCTATCCAGATTTGTAATAAATTTATTTCAAAATGTTTAGCTTCAAAAAGAAAAACACATAAACATTCTACCATCCTTTTCACATTTGGTCCCTTCCTACAGCAACATCAAATCACTTTAAAAATTGACTACTATTCTGGATGCATTCTTCGGCTGATTAACTGATGCGTAATACTGGAGATATCTTTCAATGAACAGCGAAGTAAAATTCTACTGCTGCGTCCACAGTGAGTTTCTAGTGTACAAAGTTATTGTGCTCCTCTGTCTGCTCATTGGCAGCTTGTCTTTGCCTTCCTAACAAAATTTATATTGAGGCTATAGCTGGGTTTGATTGCAGAACAGATAATAATACAAAAAACATAAATGTATCATTCAACATTTTTCTAATGATTGAAGCATGTGCCAATAGTAATACAACATGATTTTATTTACAATGCTTTTGTAAGTAGGTATGCTCTATGTATGTCTGACGTGCACTTGGCCAGTGCCATGGAGGGAGATTGAAAACAGTCTAGAGCAGTTCTCTATTTTAATCGGGTTTATGTTCGTACTGATCTGTTCTGACCCATTTGCCTTAGAAGAGTACCAGTCAGTTGCAAGTTGTATCTAGGATTTAACTTGAAACATGCCTCAAACCTCGAGGCCAGTTGGAACTATAGGGGCTCTATATAAAAAAGGGAAATCTATTTTTGATACTAGTAACTACTGAAGATTTTCTGTCTCTACCACAAAAAATTCACCATATTTCTAAAGAGATCTTACCTCCCAGTTTGACCCTTGACCTCCAGAACGTATTCCCACTTCTGTCACGTATCTCCAGCCACACATTGGAGATATTTGTTGGCAAAGAAACCTCAAACATTCTATGATAATACGGTCTGTACTCTGCATCAAATTGTGCTTCCTGGAAAAAAGCAAACATTAAATTGCAGTGCTTATTAGAGATCTGTATGAAGCAGACCTACTAACGACAGTCAAATGATGAAACACATCCTAATTTTCTTTTTACAAAATAATTTCTAAAATTGTGCTAATATTTTTACATTCTCTAAATGGATAGCATTCCTGTTATGATCTCTAACCTCAAAGACAAAGAAAAAATAAAGAAAGAGTTACAATAGTTGTTTATTTTAGTTTATTTTTTTAGGAAATTAGGATGTGTTTAGCCTTTGATCCTGTGGTTTCCTGGAGTATTACTGACCGGAGGACCTATGCTGTTGGCTTCAGGGCAGTCCACGCAGTATGTTTGACACTCAAAAAGTTTACATTTGGAGGGAGCAGGGATTTGTCTGTCATGACGTTCTGTGTCAGACTTTCTCATCTGCAGAGATAATGTCAGTTATTACTGTGTATTTCTATACACATAAAAACCGAATTGAACTTCTACTTACTTTGTTAATTACATCTAATGGATCAACGTTCACCGGTAAAACTCTGATACTGAGAGTCTGTTCATCTTGTTCAGGTGGAGAGATAAACAGTAAAACCTGGCTCCAAACATATCCTCTTATAAAGTCCATACATTTCCAGAAAATTCCCACCAATGAGAAGTGGGACACGTTGATGATGACATGAGTGCTGTTTATCTCTGGGACGATTGTTCTTATACTGTCGCCTGAGATGTGAACAACATACAGTCTTCTGGACAAAATATCTATGGAATTAAACAAACAATTCAACATGAACCTCTGCCTTTTACAGCCATTTCTTCTGAGGCAGTTAAGAGCTGATGCATATGTGAAAAGCTAAGAAAATTGACAGAAGCTGTTAGTAAATCTAAGCATACAGTAGATACAAATCCAAGTACTGCATATAATACTAAGCGGGCACCCTGTCAGAATATGAGATTCTGAAATAATTTAGAAAATACCCTTTCTCTTTTGCCCACTCTAGTGCCACCCTCTAGCCTGGCCTGCCATGCCTAATGCTTTCTTATGGAAAGCAAAGGGGCATGGAAATACTGCTATTTCAGTGACTCCTCCCCCTGAGCTCGTCCTACCGGGCCAATCAGCGCCGTGCAATGTTTCTCCAAAACAATAAAGATTAAAAAAAAAAACGTAAACAAATATGGCGCCGGGTCGGAGCGAACGTTTAATATGGCTCTCTCGTCTTTTTAAAATGATCTAAATATGTCACAAGAAGAAACTACAGCCTCGCGCTACACTGTCGTCACCCCCTACTTTCTGTGATTGGTTTATTTGGCGCTAGTTAACTCCGCCCCGTTTGTGCTCGCTATGGCAGCCTTTCCAGACTGGTCGTCTGGATAGAATTGACAGAGGACGAGTCTGGTAAGCCAGGCTAGCCACCCTCCGCTCTCAGGTGAATGGACCCAGTTCTCACCGTCGGCTGCGCAGTGTGGCAGGTGCAGTCGATGCACAGAGTTCTGTGGACACTCGATGCTGTACAAAGGCCCTGCAGCCTTTCCCTTCAATGACTGCAGCAGCTGAGGATCCCATTGGAGTGTGCTGTACTGAAGCTCCGCCTCCCACTCCACATTAAACACTAATTTGGTGCGGGCACAGAGGAACACGCCTCGACATGGAAAGCTGAATCTACACACACACACAACGCTTTTATTCTCTGTGTTTCCTGGAATAAAGTGCATTCTGTTACCTGTAAGAAATGTTCTCAGCACAGAGGACTTCAGGTATGAAGAGCTCCTGAAATTAAAAAAGTCACAGTTCGTCACAATAAAGTCATTTTAGGGTTGTCCAGACGTGTGTTTAAATTCTACCAACATGTGATGGAAAGGTCAAACTGACTCAGCAGAAAGTAATGTAGCGATGGTGCACACAGACTCGTATTTTGCCATTTGTTGAATTAACTTCAGTGACCTGTTATTGTGTTGACATCTCTGGTAGAATAAAGCGATCAGGTCATTCAGGTGTAGGCAGTTACCTGTGATGTCTGTGATGTCTCTTCACCAAACAAAGGCTGGTTCTTTACATTTTCTGGACACACACTCTCCTCCGTCTTGGGGAGTTTAGTGTCGGAAATAGACACAACTGAAGTCTCTGTCCTACCTTTTGAGCTGTAGAGAATTAGAAAAGATGGCTCATATATTTGATTTTACCAAAGCTACTTATAGATACTAACCACAAACTAGTTCTGTATAGAGCTTTTTGTTTATTGTTTTGATATTGAGTTGTTACTTTTCTGATGCTCCAGTTTCTTTTTTGCAGATTGAAGGACCTTCAGAACCACTCTGTTCAAACCAGGAGATCTTCCTCTGTTTTGCTGCATGATGAACCTTTATCTCTCCAGTGTTAAAATCAGTAAACCTAGGATTGTACATTATACATTTCATAAGACAGAAGATTACATTAGATATGCATAGTTGATTCACTTAATTGTAACTACCTTAACACATCGGACACTGACCTGAGAGTATCCAGCTGACTGTCTGTACTCTGCAGAAAAACACACAGACGCTTAACTCCAGAATCCGACAGGTTCCAGTTTTTACTCAGATCCAGATGTTTCAGATGTGATGGATTGGACTTCAGAGCTGAAGCCAGAGAAAAACAGCTGAAATCTGTCAACCTGCACCCTTCCAGCCTGAATAAAGAACAAACAATCAACATTAGTCCCGGGTCCCAATGTGGCCCTCAGAAAAAAAAAAATTGCCCACCCCTGGTCTAAATGGACATGGGACACACCACATGATTTTGGCTCAGTTTTACTAAAATTTCCAAATGTACCAAGTCTTTACAAGACATCATTAGTTGGAAGGCACCATAGCATCATCCACTGTACTATGTCAGCACAAAAAAAATGCACAAACACAATGAATGTGTATTGTTTTATCAAAAACACACTGCAAATAAGTGATTTAATATAGTATAAGCTTGGCATATTAGTTGCCTGTAGTAGTGTTTTTTGCGGTTTAAAAACCCAAAACTTTAAGTTACTCAAGGTTTTGTATTAGCCGCTAAGGTTTGTTTCACAGAGGGGGTATAGCTGTAGCTAAAGTACCTGGATATTGCTCTAATTTATTGCTGAACCCTGATACCCAACCTCTAAACACTGGCCAATAAGAGCTCATATCACAGATAATCAGAACTATTCACTGAAGACACTGACCTGAGAGTCTCCAGTCGACAGTCTGGACTCTCCAGAAAACCACACAGACGCTTCACTCCTGAATCAGACAGAGTGTTCCAACTCAGATCCAGATGTTTTATTTGTGAGGGGTTGAACTTCAGAGCTGAGGCCAGAGAAGAACAGCTGTACTCTGGCAAATAGCACCTCTCCAGACTAAATAAAGAACAAATAAGCAAAATAAACATTCAAAGTGCAATACTTTTATCCCACCCATACATGCCAGGTCAGCAACTCCTAACAAAGCTCATCAGAACTACTAAAGATACTGACCTGAGAATCTCCAGTCGACAGTTTGCACTCTGCAGAAAATCACATAGACACGTCACTCCTGAATCAGACAGGTTCCTGTTCCAGCTCAGATCCAGATTTTTCAGATATGACGGGTTAGACTTCAGAGCTAAGGCCAGATAAGAACAGCTGATGCCTGAGAAACTGCACTCTGCCAGCCTAATTAAAGAACAAATTATGCAAACTAAATACATTACAAATGAACAGTTAGCATGAAGCATTACTGGAAATGACTTATGCCTGGCTGTCACACTAACAATACTGCTAAAAATGCTAGGTTTTGTATGCCAATAGAGTTATGAACTGACCTGAGAGTCTCCAGTCGACAGTCTGGACTTTCTAGAAAACCACACAGATACTTCATTCCTGAACGAGACAGATCCTTGTTCCAGTTCAGATCCAGATGTTTCAGATGTGAGGGGTTGGACTTTAAAGCTGAGGCCAGAGAAAAGCAGCTGATATCTGTCAATCTGCACGCTGCCAGGCTGATTAAACAACAAATGACACAAATTAAATATATTGCAAATGGACAATTAGCATGTAGCATGAAGTGTTATTGGAATAGATTAACTAACACGTGTGATACAAACCTTACAATACTGCTAAATACAATGGGTTGGGACATAGGTTTTGCTATGTTGGATTATATGTGAAATGGGCCTCTAAAGTTTCTCATAGAGATAACTGACCTGAGAGTCACCAGTCGACAGTCTGGACTCTGAAGAAAACCACACAGATCCTTCACTCCTAAATCAGACAGGTCATTCCCGCTCAAATTCAGATGTCTCAGGTTTGAGAGGTTGGACTTCAGGGCTGAGGCTAGTAATAAGATGCTGTTCTCTGTCAAATTGCACCTCTTCAAACTAAATAAAGAATACATTATTAGGATTAATTTACAATGTGCAATACATGTTGAGCCACCGCAGAACCCCGATATCCCACCTCTTCAGAAACCCTTGAAGGCACTGACCTGAGAGTCTCCAGTCGACAGTCTGGTCTTTTTATAAAACCACACAGATCCACTATTGAATCAGTCAGGTTCCAATTCCAGCTCAGATTCAAATGTGAGGGGTTGGACTTCAGAGCTGAGGCCAGAGAAGAATTGGAGGGCTCTGAAAACCTGGACCCCCATAATCTGAAAATGAACATAAGATTAATTAAATCGTAGTTTATAGTATAGATAGTGATATGAAAACCATGGTCTGGACAAAGAATATTCAAATTACAACCACTTCACATAGGGCTATAAAACCGCCACAGGACATGTGCTGAAGCTCCTAATACAATGAAGCCAATCAGACATCATCATCATCTACAAAAAGCTGAAGATCATGTAGTCCCTTGTAGCTGATGCCAATTTCTCAATGGAAAAAGTTGCCTCTTGTTGCCTCCATTCTGTATACCACATTTTACCCTCTTACTTTATGATTTATCAACTTTAGATTTCTAAAGTATAAATGACACGTTTTGATTGAGAGCCTAGATTTAAGATATGTGGTGTCTGTTTAATCAATGTAGCTTATATGAAGGTGGAATTGTTTAGAGATTGGATAGGTGAGATTGTCCTGTAATCAAAGTCAGCACTCACTGTGGGTAAGAGGCCCATGAGTCACCCCCTGGTTTGATAGGTTCAAAGCTGGTCGACTTCTTTGTGGCTGTCTGTGGGTCCATGTTCAGAGTGGACCCCTTGACAAGGCTGTGACAGAGACCAGAAGAAATGCTGGATCAGATATTGGTGCGATAATGAGATATACTGAATATATTTTTGGAATATAAATCAAACTAGAAATATACTGTGCTTTGGAGAATGGTGACTGATTTAATGATATCCAGGATAAGCCAGTACCCAAATTGAGAGATACTCAGAACACTGGATACTGGATCCCTGGAATACTGTGCATATATAAGTGATGGAAGATTGAAAATTTCGAACCCAAATATCCTTCTGTGGGACGTTTTAACTTAAATGTAGAGATAAAGAACAACAATTTCCCCCCCCAAAAAAAGCTTTTATAATAAACTAGCGTTTATTATAAAAGGCTTTCTTTGCTTCCCAGTGATATGTGTTACATTGACACAATAGGAAGTGGTCAAAACATGTCAAGGTACTAACATACAGCACTAATCTGTTAAAAAGAAAACTTTTTATATTAAAGAACAGTACGGCAGCGTATTACTGTCGTCAACGAAATAACGTGATACATTGATATCACGTTATTTCGTGATACTGCTCGTATGATTTTACATTCATTTGAAAGCAATACGCTGCCGTAGAACAGCTAGAATTTCACATTGGTTTTTCAAATTGTTTTTTACAAGGCATTTTGTTATAACCAATTCAGGCTCAACATGCACATTATAGGCATATTAAGTATATGTATTTTTCTTCTCAAAGCTACATAAAATTAAATTACAGAAAACACATATATAGTGTTTTTAGTGCCCATGTTAGTGCAGTTTGTGCTGCCCTGTGAACTGTAGACCATTTAAAATGTCATAATGTTCAAAATGTTATGTGTCTTTAATTTCAATCAATTAAATTCAAATCAATTCAAATTCAATCAATAAAATTAATTGAAATAACATGTTTCTTGCCCTCAAACTGAGTAAGCTTTACCAAAAATAAGGATTTGTAGTGTGGGAGGCCATAAAACCTAAAAAAAAAATCTGACATTTAGCCGTCAAAGTGCAAAAACATACTAAATAAACACACTCAAGTAGCCAACATTCACTAATCTTTCCTAACTAGGCTCGGACATTGCATCCACATCCATATTGTCGTGCTTTACCTGCCGTGGGATAGAGGTGCGTGGGTATATTGAGACACACGACAAATGATCTTCTTTTACTTTACTTGGCTCCGGTAATGTCTAGTTTACAATAACAGCTGATGTTGGTCAGTATGATACACTGCGTTGTTGTGGCCTCTAACTAAGAAACTAAGCAGAAAAACAACCGCTGACAAATACCATAGCCTGTAATCCACTGCAACGGCCCTAAAATTGTTTCAAAGGACTCAGGGTTTCTGCAGTTTACTTTCACTTTCACCGCTACGCCCCTTCGCTCGCATCATCAATAGATTGCGCCAGAGAGCAAATGGCAATTCACTGTATTAGGTAAGCAAAGTAGCCCAATGGAGGTCTAAGGGGGAAATGTGGCATATTGTATAATGGCAAATACCACAACGGTCATAAATAGGCTACCAGAACCGTTAAAATAGCAAAATTGTTAGGGTTGGGTGGCAAGAAAATAATGCAGAACGAAGAGAACTCAATGTGTTGTGTGTACAAGCAACCACTTATTAAAAAATAACTATTTGTTGTATTTTTCTTTAAAATCCTGTTTAGATATAGTAATTACCAACTTTTAGTAAAGGCCTGTCACCACCAGAGGGAGCGCTTACAACAGTGAAAGACAACACATAGGCTACATAAAACCCAGGACTAATTAGAACTAAATAAACCAGGTCTAACCTAGAACTAAATTGGATTTTTAAAAAAGGACCTAACCAGGACTAAATAGAACTAAACCAGGTCTAAAACAGAACACACCTTTTAGGATCGTTTTTGTGCATTCGACTGACTACCACAGCCAGAAGGGCGGGTGTCAGACTTCAAGACGTGAGCAGTGAGGGAAAGATCTCTCACACCACAGAGCCAGCAGAGCCAAGAGAATGTGCCATTCTTTGAAAATTCCTGGATCCAGACAGTAATCTGGATCAAATTCAAAATTCCCAAAATTCAAAATTCCCAAATTCTAACTTATTTCTTGTGTCAATTCTGACTTTTCCTGAAAATTTTATCCAAATCTGCCAATGCAACCAAAAACAAAAACCTCTTGGGCGGAGGTGACAAGAACTAATTCAGGTCCAAGGACTAAACCAGGGCTAAATAGAAGTAAACCAGGACAAAAACAGGGAGGGGCTGCAACAAAACCAGACTGGAACTGTAGCCAAGACCTGGCTTAGTCCTAACGTTTTATGTCTTTGTGTGAGTAGTGATTTCTGAGCTTGAAGTGGGATTCTATTTGAAAGTTTTTTCTGGTTTTAGTCATGGTTGGTGAGGTAGTCTCAACTTCTTGTTAATGTCTTGTCTCAAACTTGGAATTGTTAAATTATAATTTTATTTATAGGGTCTTAAGGCTGGTTTCACTAAATACTTCTACAGAAAAGTGAAGATTGAATGGTAAGTGCAACTGAAATATGGATATATCTGACTCTTGGTTGCAAAAAATATTGTCAGATTCATGTTTTTCTGTAATTTGATTGGCTTTGTTTCGAAGTCGTCCACAGAGTATTTTTTTGTTGGAATATTGTGATTTCAAAAGTCAAATATTCCTTTTTGTGACTACTAGATTTTGAAAATTGTTAATGATCAGTGTCTCTGTATTTAAATGTGTAAACTCTCTTGAGCTAAGAGGTCGACGCCCATAGCAACATTCATTGAGTAGTTTGTCGGTAAAGGTTAACCAGAAACACACCTTTGTTTACAACTACCTCTGCTCATTTCTGAATCAGTGTTTTTCCAGAAACCCATAAAGTTATATCAGCATTTCATTTGTTTTGATAAAGCGTAAAGCTACTGTACTGTAAATTATTTGAAGGAACCACACTTTTCTTAATGCCATCCTCATCTGTTCTGCATCAGGAGCAGCACAAGCAGTGGTTGGTGCCCGGAGGTGCGGGGGCCCTCTGTAGCAGTGAGCAGTTAACATAAGTAAATATTACAGGTCATTGGTGCTGGGGGTTTTCTTTGGCCTTGCAGGGTGTCCCACTGCTGTTTTTGGATAGTGTCTATGTTGTTCACTGGTGATATTATGGATATTATCATTGCTCTGGGTTGTAAATCTTTTTCTACAGTTTCTTTTGATACGTTTTAAGAAATAAATTACTTCTTATTCCATATGTACAGTGTAGAGGAAAAATATAGCTTACTGTATGTAATCTTTGAAATGGGAAGATGGTAGTTCCATGACTAATTGTGTCAACAAGTATCAAACAAACACACAAGATACCATCAGTATATATTTAGTAATGTGATTCGAAAGTTGATTTCCATAACTAGACACTAAATAAAGGGGTATTGCATGCTATCCTCCATCTTTCTGATGCTTGCCTCATCCCACTAACATGGGAACTGGTCACATCAATGTTCAAACACTAATCCCATCAGGAAGCTGCCCATCCACACATAGGCCTCACTATCAAAGGAGGCAGAAGATGCTTATGAAATGAAAATAAATACAACCATCCTGTAAACATTCATACCAGCTGTTGTTATTCTGTGGTTAATGGGAGAGAAGACGTTTGTATTGGCTTTGTTTTTACTGAGGAGACGTTTCAAAGCACCACTGTTGATGAGAACAGTCTCCAGAAGATTCTTCCTAAATTACAGTGTGGAACCACTGAGGTCATGCTTGAGTAGCAAAAACAGAAAAAGAAAAACATTTATCACCATCATTACAGATTCACTCATGTGGCCACAATTAGCCACAAAAGTATTAAGAGGAACATTATGTGAAAAAATATTGTACTGTTTCTGTTTCTGGCATAAAGGCCCAAGAAAGAGTATGTCAGTGCAATGTTTAGGGGTTCAATCTTTGTTCATCTGAATAAAATCAAATTTTACTTATTTTTGAAAAACTGATAAAAAAAATATGTATTTTGGGGGAAAAAAGGAGGCCTAAGGAACTGTATAAAAGCCATACATTTCTAATCAGTGCATAAAATGCTTCTGCTTCTCATTTTGTGGTTTTTCACACACTCCATTTACCTAAACTAACCACTTTACGAGACCGAGATCAGAGAGATGAAATCTCAGAGAAGAGTTGGACGGCCTCCTGGGGGCGCTGTGGTAGAAAGAAATACAATGGACCATCAACTACCTGGAACTACCTTTCACAAGACTTTAGTTCTTTGCTTTAGAGTTATTACCGACGCCAGGAGGTTATGTGATCGCCGGCGTTGGCGTGTGTGCGTGTCCGCGTGCGTGCGTGTCCATGTGCGTGTCTGTTATCAAGATAACAAAAAAACTACTGCACGGATTAGGATGAAGCTTTCAGGGATTGTCAGGACTTGTTTAAGGAAGAGGTGATTAAAATTGGGTACATCTGCGATGAATATTAATTAAGTTATTAATTAATTAA
>JAVQKG010050892.1:0-13876 GCA_036025885.1 Hypseleotris bucephala
TTCAAAATGTTATGTTCAAAAAACTAGAGAAGGTAGCCTTTTAAGAAGGTGTGGGGAGAAGTCAGTCAGACATTTATCAGTAAATACAGTATGTTGTCCTTTACTGCATCTAATTGAAATAACAGAAGTAAATGCTGTTTAATACAAGCTGATGTCAAAACACAACTAAATATTGATGGTAGATCAGTTTTAAGTGGTTTTATCATTTAGTGGTTTAATCTTTGGGAATTTTTATAAATTGTGTAAATATCTCATCTCGTCTCGAGGGATTCGTGTCTCGTTACACCCCTAGGATACACTGAAAATGTGGTCAACGAGATTCACCAAAGAATGTGTGGGTCCTGGTTCACTCCCAACTTGTAATCTGTAATCTGAGACACACTTATCACTGCACCACTGTATTTGTGTGACCAGTCTATTTTAAACTCAACTAAATCTGGAATCTTGAGTAATTACATAATGTATATAATATGGTATGTGTCAGTACATAACAGGAGGTATAGCAGGTTTCCAGATACCAGATATGTTAATTGCCCAATCCCCACCACTGCCATTGTGTCCTTTTGCAAAACAGTTCACCACCTGCCTGCATGATTTTGATGGTTAGTTTGGTGGTGGTATGAGAGGTCGTAAGCACAAAAAAGCTCTAACTCAAATGTCCTTGGAATTCATAGAAAAAAAAAATCATGAAATTAGTCTATTATTTTCACTCATCTATATGTTCTGACAGATATTCTACCATGTCCTAGACCCTAATTGTTTGTATATTTTATGGTAGTGTAAAAGAGAGTAGTGTGTGTTCAAAATTTGATCTCCATCTCATTTGACTGATGTGTAAACCTTGTGGTATTGAGCCTCATTTAGACTTCCAGTGGGTATGGACCCATTTCTGAGAAACCTAGACTCCGGGTGTCCGGGGGGACAGCTGATGGGATGGATGGGATGCGGCTTGTTGCTTCCTGGCCACATGGAATGCTGTACTGTCAACCAGCAGAGGAAAGATTTGGAGCTTGTCTGAGGGCCTAGAAAGACAGACCCAGACCAAAGAGGCTAGACGCATGTAGCCAAATAAAACGTAGTTACGCAGAAAGGTTAAGTAAGTTACGATAAAACTTAGTTACAGTCAATTTAAATGATTTGTAGTTCAAATGAACAGTGGCCAGTGAAGACTGATGGGAAAGTATAGGAAGACAAATTATACTCCTTTGTGAAGATTTATGATATATTCAATCTAACTGACCAGGAATGACATGCATGCACAGGCCAGACCACAAAAATACTTAGATTTTAGTGAAAAGACTTTTTCAGGAAGAAATTGCAACTTAGTTCTTCAATGAGCAAACCGAGAAACCTCTTCAATTAAAACATTTTTTCACAATTTGTCACTAGCCTCTCATTGCCTGAAAAATATAATCTCAAGGTTTGTCTGTTATTCGGAAAACAAGATAGCTAAAAGGGATCGTCTAAGTTTAGGAACATTTTTAGGAAGGTTAGTGGATCAGGGAAGACAAAATGAGTTTTTGTTGTGTAAGTGTGTAAAACTATTATAAGAAAACAATTATAGGTTTTACTGCATTTTTACCATCAAGATACTGAGGATTGTAGTTTAGTAGACAGAGCATTTACCCCTGAACTTGGAGGATTTCAGTCATTGTCTGTGCATTATATCTGTAGTACCTTGGTATTGATGTCTGTGAGTGCTTTCAGTAATGTTATGTATTTGTTTTAACATGTGGATCTCTTGTCTACAGGCAAGAAGCACTTCTGGCAGCCATCAGTGAAAAGGATGCCAACATTGCATTACTAGAGCTGTCCTCATCCAAGAAGAAGAAAACCCAGGAAGAAGTGGCTGCTCTGAAGCGAGAGAAGGACAGTCTGGTTCAACAGCTCAAGCAGCAGGTAGGATCAGTTAAGTATGTATTATGCTAACCTGGTTTTACCATGTATAATTATGTTTTCTTTCAAATACGAACCTGTGGGCATGGCCAGTATAAAGGCCTTAAAGAAACATACACCAAAAAAGAATATTAGAATGAGATATTGTTTTTCTTTATCTAACTTAAATGTCACCCCAAAACGGATTTTTAAAACTTGAAATTTACATCCCTCTAAACAGCACTGATATAGCTTTATTGAAACATAGAAGATAGAGTTACAAGGATGTAATATAGAGAACATATATAGATTTGTGAATATATGGATAAAATGTGCTGGAATGTGTTATAAAAGCACAGGTGAGGTGGAAGTGATGAGGGGAGTAAAGAAAACAAGAAAGCAGAAACTGGCTCCAGATGTGACCACAGACCTCGACCACCAAGGGTAAATTTAGGACTTAGCTTGCCTCCAAATCCCACCACACACCTACAACATGCAATGAATATGTATTTATTTCAAATTTGTGGCAACATTCACACACAGTCACACTTTGCATAGTATGTGTAGGTATTTGTGGAGTCCACTCACTCACCTGTATTCATACACACTGCGCTGCCAAAAACAGGAATATAAACTTGACCAAACACCTCCGCGCTGGCACACAGGGACTCTGAAACTCACACATGCACAGTAAAGGCTGTTCATCGTCTAGTGAAGTAACCAGGCTCTCGGTCAATGAGACTTCTGGGAGTTGGCTTGATTTTCACATCCCTCTCTTATTTACCATACTGTGTATGTTTTCATTTAAGCCATAAGTTAGTTTTTTAATTATTGTAACAACTAGCATTACTTTAATTGCTGTGAAGTGTCAGTATAGGGGTATAACATGTCTCTTACTAACTAAATAAATCTGATAACAGTAATAACAAATTCAAATATGTCCAGAGTGTGCTTGGTTTTATTGAAGGGCAGCGGGACAAAGAGTGTATGGGACATGCAAGGTGGAACTTTTGCCGCTGTCTATCTTTGTTTGCAATATGAAACTTTCTCTTTGGATTGGGCTCAAGTTTACCTATAAGTTTTCTACAGCAATAGACTAATTTAGTAGAGATGGTAGGAAGCCACTGCAGTCCTGGTTGTAGAAAAATTGTTGATGCAGGTCATTAAAAAAAAATCCTAATTTTCCTTTCTGTCACGGTTAGATTATTTTTGTGCCTGCCATTTAAATCACTTTTTATTTTGATTGTGCATAAACTACTTTAATTTAAAACACATCACAGTTGTAGACACACTATTGCCATGATGGTGTTAGTGTCTGACTAGCTCATCACTGCTCTAAGTATTGAGGTAAGTGTAAAGTTGTGTGTCTTGAATGGCAGCAAGTGTTCGGTCTTGTGCTTAAACAGTCGTGGGTGTGATAGAGGGACTGTATCATTATGACCCAAGTCCCTCTTCTTTACTGCACCTCGGGGTCCTGGAGGTGGATACTGACAACATACACTGTCCTGTCTGCTGTGTTTGTGTGTATGTACATATGTGTCTGTGTGTGAATGTGTGTGTATGTATATATGTGTCTGTGTGTGAATGTGTGTGTGGGTCGACTTCTGCTTTTCTCTTTCTCCATCTCTCTCTGGTGTCATAATTTTTCATTCTTTTACAGATAAACTTCAGCCAAGGCTTCCTCATTACATGTGTGTGTGTACAGTATTTCAACCAAAGGATTTGCTGAAGTAGGATTTTAGCTCGATATTTCAAAATGACATATGCACACTTTTCACCACTGATAAGCCTCCAGACAGACATGCACAGGTTCTAACATAAAAGGAATGAGGTATAAATCAGTTTATAAGTATATGTTTGGTTAGCTTAAATCTTTGCTAGGCTAAAAGTAGTGCATACATTTTGTATTAGTGGGCTTTAAGATAGAGTTAAAGCTAATGGTTATGCAAAAGTCTGTTTTATGTCAAGTTAAGATTCATGAACCATGTTGTGAAGGTTCAGATTTCAGCTGTGGCACTAAGACATGTTACTGGTGTCAGGTAGCTAGTCTTCTTCAGCCCGGCTAGCTCAGTCGGTAGAGCATGAGACTCTTAATCTCAGGGTCGTGGGTTCGAGCCCCACGTTGGGCGCAGCAGTTTTGGGCGACAGCCAAGTGTCATCCCTGCCCCGGTTTGTGTCGGTATGTACAGATGGCATGTTTACCCAGAATGGTCAACATAATCTCAGTGTTACATCGCACTGGGATACAAACTAGGCCAACCTCTATTCAAGCTAAGTTGTTATTACAATAGGAGTTGATTTTTCAGGTGCTTAATTTTATCAATTATATCAGCAAAACAACAAGATAATCTTTGAAGTATAAATATTGAAGGTAACGTTTATCTTCAAATGTACATGAAACAAAGGCTGTGTAATCAGTATCATTTACTGCAGTCAAGCTTTTTCTGTTAGTTAATAGCTGAAGGATATTCTGAAACAAGTAGATGTTTCACTGTCAGGTCACAGGTTCTTGTTCCACTTTTTTAATCTCAAAGGTTTGAATTTATTAGATCAGTTGCCGTTCTATTTCAAGACAAACTGCTGTAACCCTCTCTCCATGTTATTGGTGTCAGGTTACCAGTCTCCCATTGCCCGGCTAGCTTAGTCGGTAGAGCATAAAACTTTTAATCTCAGGGTCGTGGGTTTGAGCCCCACGTTGGGCGCAGCAGTTTTAGGTAAACAAGTTACTCATACACTTCCATGATGATTCAGTCCTCAATCAGTCATGTTTACTCAGAAGTGTCAACATTACAGAAAGGCCTGTTACTATAATCAGGTACCTCCAGTAGCTCTGGAGAATGGTAGTACTAAATGGAACTTGACCAAATAATCCTCAATGCCCAAAGACATGCATGCATCAAGAGAATTTCACATCACTTCTAGCAAATGAGTAAATAGCTGTATTTCTGTCTGATAGCTTTGTGTAGTTTTCAACTATTATATTAACTTTATAATGTTGATAACCTTTTTGTCATGTTCTAAATCACTACTTTCTGTTAAATGTTGTTAACCAACTTCATGTTCAATACACCAGAAATTCTCTGGCCATTTTCACATTTATAAAACTGACCTGGAATAGAGGAGGAAGAGTTCAGAAGTTCAGTCAAGTAATGATAATTTCCTCAGTATTAATAAATCAGCTTTGTGTAGGCCATACTTGCACTGGTTTTACTGCAGTCTAAATCATGAATCTATAGACTTGTTTATGATAATTATTCTCTCAACAGTTAATTATCGTTTGCAATTTTCCACTTATCAACAACTGTCTTTTGCCTCTAAAAGGGTCGTAGTTGGGCCAATCTCATTTTTTATATCTTGATGATATAGTTCTTTTCCAACCATGACTCGGCAGCTTTTCATTATATTTGATAATTGCTGTGATACAAACAATGGTCGCCTTTCTGTGCAGCTGGAGAAAGATGAAAGAAGTAATTTCGTTTTTTTATTCCCTTGAGTCTTATCACAATGAAATCATTTTCTCCAAAACCATGACTCAGCACTTTCCTCTTTTGTTTCACTCACTTCGAGTTCATTTATACCTCATTGTGTCCATTGTCAGCAGGTTATAGGAAGGAGGGGGAGGGGGGTAAGGAAGATCGGAGGAGATGTGATGATTAGATTAAGTGCAAAAAGGAGTTGGCACGGAGACAAGTCAGCTGTGGTCAGCATTCCTGACAATTAGTGAAAATAGGGACAATGTACGGAAAGATCAAGGAGGGAAATTAACTTCAAAGTAGGCCTGCAAGATATTAGAAAAATATGAAATATGCAATTGCTTCGTTGAATTGAAAGTAAAGTAACAGATGAAGAAGATTACTCTGGATTTACTAAATTGGGGCTGAATTAAAAAACAAAAGGTCCTTTTCCTCTAGGCTGGAATGGGACAGGACAGGCCAAACCATTCTAAAGTAATCCCAAAAGTGTTCTTAACTGATCCGTCCTGGGAACAGCTCTGGTTCCCAAGGATAATTACAGCAGTCTCGATCTCTTGAGCGTATACACACTGCCGTACATTAATTGGACAATAGACAATCCACCTATGTAACATAAAATAAAAATTCTAGATGTTTTCTTTTACAGCGCATCTTGTTCTTTTGATAAATAAGATGTGTTCACAGAGGGGAAAGTGCAAAATGTTGCAATAAAGTCCAGAAGAATAGAAAAACATTCCTCTTTAGGGAGACCTGTTCACAGCTGTCCGTCCCGTTCTGCATCGTGGAAAGGGGCCTAGGGCTAAAACAGGACCCAACCAGGACTAAAGAGAGGACAGAATAAAGACACAATCAGACAAGCATGTTTGAGGGCATATAGTTAAAGCAAATGGTTATACTAAAGACTATTTTATGTCAAGTTAAGGTTCATATTTCAGCTGTGGCACTAAGACATGTTACTGTTGTCAGGTATTTTATCTTCTCCAGCCCGGCTAGCTCAGTCGGTAGAGCATGAGACTCTTAATCTCAGGGTCGTGGGTTCGAGCCCCACGTTGGGCGCAGCAGTTTTGGGCAACAGCCAAGTTTCATCTCTGCCAGGCATTCATAGACTACATATACTGTACGTACAGTGGCCAAATGGCATGTTTACCCAGAATTGCCAACTTGTGTTTCTATAGGATTGGTAGGACTGAACTATTTTGATTGTGTTTGTCAGATTGAAGACCATAACAATACTGAGATACATGTATTTTCTTTCAATAAGAATGTTGCGTTTGCCAATAGAGATAATACATTTGCGATACACTGTACAGCCCTAGTTCAAAGTCTTCATGCAGTGGGGGCTGGGGGACAAATTAAGCAGATAAAAGACTAAAGAAATGACAAAAGCTTCAGGAAGAAGGAGTGTTGAAGAGAAGAAAGTGAAAGATATGTAAATGAGAACATGTTTTTGAAGAAGCAAGAGAACGAGTGGGAGAGAATTAGTCACGGATACAAGACCATGTTAAGCAGCTCAAAAGTCAAGTCTGAGCAGGCAAAAATCAGAAAAGTTCAAAAATGCCCCAAAAATCCTCTCGGGTTCTTAGACAAAGAGCAGTGGGAGAGACAAAGGGAGGGAAAGGTTAGGTGGTACTTTGTGTAAAACGGACAGAAACATAATCATTTTAGGTTTGTGTGTTTGTGTGTATTAGTGGGCCACAGGATAAGGATGAGAAGAGACAGACATTAGGAAAACCTTAGGGATTATTCAGATTAATGAAACATGGAAAAGCTAGAAGAGAGGCAGGTGTTTATGAAGGATTTCGAAAAGAGCAAATTTACTTCAATTTTAGTCCAGTTTTGTTTGATGAGCTCACTGGTCTTTTTTTAAGTTGCGAGATAGTGATAATTTCTACACGTCGTCACTATCACAAGTAGTTGTCTCATTTACCTGTTAGCTTTGTGTTGCTAATGCTCATGCTAATTAGCTGTAACTCCTAGCTTAGCCCCTACCCCACCCCCACTGACAACAGACTTTTGGACATTCTTTTCTCATGTAAAATCCCAACATCACCTTCCAACTTTATTTACATGTGTGCGAACTCACAGGTAGAAAGGTGATTCAGAGGCATTCCCAACTGTGTGTAACAAGCTGTTTTTGAGACTAAAAGATGAGTCACACCTCCTTTATATCATAAATGACTAATATAAAAATGAAAAAAGTCACTATATTTGAGTTAAGAATACTGTATACATGGTGTTGCTTACTGTGAAATAAATGAATCACCTTATTTTTAATAGTGTATGTTTATTTTGAAAGGACAAAGAACAGGAAAATTGGTTATTTGTGTGTATACCCAGCAGGGGAGGCTATCCTTTATCTGATTTACTGTTTGTCTTCAAAAAACACACTCTCTCAAATATTCACACACACACATCTTGTTGTCAAATGTATTTCTTTTCTAGGTTGCTTTTTTCTCCCTGTCAGCTTTCAAACAAACGTATATTAAAGTTGGCATTTGTAGCGAGTCAACACACAAAAACATGCAGACACACCAGAGCTGAGTTTGGCCGTCTCAAGCCGTGTGCCGTGTGTGAGGACAAGACATTTGAAAGATTTCTCTGACATGTGATGGTACATTATGTCCATCAAGAGTAAGGCTGAAACCATTAAGGAATATACAAACTCTAAAACATGCCATTCGTGTCACTCAGATGGCATAGTTTTAGCTTTACCTGGTTCAGATTTAGTAAGATATGCACAATCCAACAATAATTTAAAAAAAGAAATGGTGAGAGATTAATTGATTAACAAAGTAATGCTAAGTTGCTGCTTTCACAAGTGTTAAAAACTGATTTTTGAAATAGTTAGTTGTAATCCAAGGCTTTTTCACTACATAAACCGTTACACAGCAGATTGTGTCTTTAGGTAAGAATCTTGACCAAATTTGCAAATGTATGAATGTGTTGCGGTGGTGATCAGAGAAGTCATAGGGGAGATAGGCTGCCACATCTCTGCTCTCTCAGTCTGCCCTAGGACAGCTGTGATTTATCACCATTATATGTCTGTGGAGAAGATGAATAATAAACTAATTTATTATGCTTTTTCCGTGTATATAAGACTGCTACATACTATAAATCTGATCATTTATTTATTTTTTTATTCCCACAGACTCAGAACAGGATGAAGCTGATGGCAGACAACTACGACGATGACCATTTAAAGGTTGCAACCCCAAACACAGAGCAGCCCAACCACAAGCCCTCCCCAGATCAGGTGAGACCATGACACAAATGTATCAAACTGAATGATGAATTTCTATAAGCACTTTACCTAACCTATTCAACACTGTAAAAAAAAAAAACAGCTTTATTCTTATGTCCCACTAACTTTCTACTGTCTCTGACCTAACGCTGCTGATGGGCTGAACTAACCAATAGGATGATGAGGAGGGCATTTGGGCGTAGCCAATCAAATGCCTTTATTTCTCCCTCGATCCACAGTTTTGTACAGAAGGGTGAGAGTCTTTTTTATCTGGATCCAATCACGTCAATGTGCCCAGCGTCTTCACCTCTTCTGTCTGTCCATTCATTTGTGACAGTAACAGCCTTCTGACCAGGCTCCCATCTGTGATTCATTCATGCTCGCTTTAATCACTACTTTATGTGAAAATCAGGACTGTAGTCGACTAAAGTCATATTTAAGAGAACAATTAACCGACTAAGCCAATACAGCGAAAGGAAGGGACATAAAAATGGTTTGGTAACAAGAAAAGTTGGCATCAAAATATATTTATACTTAAAATTGACCTATTAAGTACTGCTGTTATCTGTTAAGCAACTAAAGGCTGTCAGCCCTACACAGAATTGTCAATATTTCTGCTTCTTGTATTCACCATGCGTTTTCTGTCTATGATTCAAGTTTGTCTTTCTCTGTTTCTCACAAATCAACACTATCAGCTATCTACATATTCATTTTGATAATTGTACTTTTTTACTAACAAAAATCACATCTATCAACATAACTTAAAATTGTACGTTGGTTGTTATTTCTGTCCTTTGTCATTGGCACATGTCCTCTTTCCATTTTGCTTTTGAAAAAGTCAATAACATTGTTATCTATTCTGGTGCACTGAAGAACAGAGGGGTCCCAAAACAAAATGTTACAGCCTTTATTTTGTGTCAAAATATTACAGTTACATGTCAAAAATGAGTTAAATACAATACATTATACAGGCCAGTGTCAGTCATGTCGTAAATTTCCTAAATTGGATTCTGAATATCCAAATCATTACATTCTATCTTTGTATTAATTAGCAGTAGCACCTCTATGCAGTACTAAACTCACATAAAGTATTGTGTGTAACCACTATTATCGCAATGCTGTGTATGAAGTACGTAACCCGTCATAGTACATTACTTCAAAACAGTAAGTGTGTATTATTTTACTTTTAGTTTCCTCTTAGAGTCGTAAAAACCACAAGAGAGCAATCAGCCTTCACATTATTTTCCGGATTTTATTATATTTTGTGTTTTTATGGCCCACCGGGGGAGCGAGTAGGATCAGTGACAAAGTTAGAGAAATAAGGACTTTAATAGTGGGAAGCATTTAAGTGTGTAGTTCAGCCATAAAACGTATATATACCTGCAAATAGATTAAATTAATAGAGATAATTAGTGCAAAATGTACATTATTTTTATGTTGATTGATTATTTATGTGAAGACTAGTATGTTTTGCCTATTTATATTAACATTTAACAACATACACACATATTTTTAAAACCCAACACATTATATGTAATTGCCCAGTAGTCCTCATCCTGACACTTCCTTCTAGCTGTCTCTTGTGATCTTTTTTGTGCTAAAATGAGACAAAACTCCAGTATTTTCATGTAAAATTTGTATGTAGTTCTTCTCCAGTGCAAGTCAGAGGCATCCGTGGAGAATCAGATTTCACTGTAATATTGCTACTACGGCTTCTGCGGCGCCGGAGAGTGTGCTCAGACAAGCTCAATGTCTCTCTTTGGACTAGTTTCATAGTACAGTAAGCCCATGGTAGGCAGTCAGCAGAGTACAATAAATAGGCCCAAAAACACACACACATACACTGCTGTAAAAAGGATATCCCCATTGGGTAAAATTCATTGTACTGAAGGATATTGGAGAGCACTGTGGTCTTACTAAACACACAAAAACATACACACCCACTTTAGAAGGATAATGGAAAAACAAATATTCAGTACATTTCTGCTTTCACATGAATTTATTTTTGATATTTTCACATTGAGATTGATAGTGTGTCTTGTCCTCAGTTCTCCCTGTTCCCAGTGTGTCTAATGTAATGCCTCAAAGCTTCACTGCAGGTCTGAAAAGTGTGGACAGTGAATTTTTTGGTCCATTATATGAGATTTGATGCTTTTAAATATAATAAATTCCTGGACAAAACCCCAACCAATTTTGTTTTTTATGATAAGATTTTTATTTACCATTGATTTTCAAGGACTTATGCGGGTGTGAACACAATATTTAATGTGGTTATATTTTATCCTCTTGGTTTGCCTGACTTTGAAGTGATGGTTGATTTGTTGGTCTGTTAGTTGGATAGTAGAATAATGTTGCTTATGTTCAAGAAAGGTCAGTTTTGGGGCAAAGAAACAAATAGTGAAAGTTTGAGGGTGCGATACAGATGCCAACTCCTGCCACAAGGGGTCAGTAAACAGATCCTTAGTTTAGTCTAGGTCTATACAGTATCTTTACAATTACAAAATAGGGTCTATACATTGTGCTTTTAGTTTTGTGCGCTTCATTTCAATTTTCAACTATCTCCACTTCAGCTCCTCAATCAGTGTTTTGTGGACAGTCTACAAATGCAATTAAAGAAAAATCTGTTGACTTTTTATGTTATGTTACGGCTTCTACAAATTAGCATGAACATCATTATCTCTAATACCACAGAATGAAGTGGGAGGCTAGCATTCTCTAGTATAGCTGGTGTAGAAAGTGAATCATGTTGCTGAGCTGCACTGTAAGGTCCAGGCTGTCGATGCTGCTGCCTGAGTGTGCACTTGTGTTGAGTGACGATGAGCAAACAGCGCGCCGTGCAGACAGACCCTGCTGGGATTATATATACTTTACCAATACGCACTAACATCCCTCTTAAAATGCTTCCTCTGCACTTAAATCCTGCTCTTCCCTCAGGACGGGGGGGTTATCTGTTTGTCTCCCGGGGGGTCCTGCCCTGGTCGCCCCAAAATGTGTGTTTTCGTCTGCTTTTCTCATTCACTGCACAGTTCCCAGCTCATACACACACACCTCCACACACATGCTACACAAGTTACATGCTCATCATCATTTATGCTCTCCCATCAATCCTATCCACTGTCCCTTTTGTCATTATCTGTGATTTTTTTTTAGCATTCATTGATTGCATGTGTTGCATGTGCCCAGGTTTTTTTTCTTTGGATTGGTTATACAGTAATTTGGGGTAATTATACATTTTAACTACTCATTAATCAAATACAGTGGTTCTCAGAATTTGGCGGTATGCAGGAGTCTTTTCCAATTCAAGTCTGATTTTAAAATGATTTTGACCCAGTTTTAGTCTTGCTTTGGTAAGAGGCAGTGGTAGATCATCACATATTCTGGATTTAGGCACAGTTTAGACATGGTTTATAGTGCTGACTTAGTACATTCAGCTTAATGTTATATGTATAGCATTTTGCCCACTAATACTCCTCTGTGTTCCTCTGTGTTCCTCTGTCTCCCTCAGATCCTCTCTCCTCTCCTGGATCTTAATCAGAACCGCAGCAAACTGAAGCTGTACATCAGTCACCTGACATCACTGTGTCAGGAGCGAGACCCAATCATCTTGAAGGACTTTGCCCCACCCCCCGCCTATCACCGCTCTGACTCTGCCTCCTGGCACACGCAGCTGCACAGCATGACACAAGAACAGGTGAGACAGACATCTGCTGCTTGGTTGAATTTGTAAAAAAAAATAAAAAAAATTGTCTGTATGGGTATTGTGTGTCATGTCAGTCCAATGACACATACCCAGATACAGTGTGCTTGTTTTTGTGCAGTGCTGTGTGGGAGCTGGTAGTTGATGCCTTTGACATTAGTGAAAAGATTTACTCTGTGGGTCACCTGTCGACAAGTGCCTGGCTGCAGCCTCAGTCTCAGACGTTATATTTTACTGAGAGTAACGCTGCTGGCAACAACAGACGGTTCACTTAATAAATGGAGTATGGAACCAAGTGTATTTATTTTTCTGTCTGACAAGTTGTCGTCTGAGGGAGGAGAGCGAGGGTGAAGCAGGATAGAGCAGGAAAAAAGGTATGGTTTTGGCAAAAGTGAAACCAGTTCTGTCTTTATCCTGAATCTGATCTGCAACATTTGAACGTGTGGCAGTGTAGGTTGTCTCTATGTCACTTCATACTGAAAACATATCAGCAAATGACTGCTACATGTGGTATACATTGAGAAATGGGAACTGGAGACACACACGCTCTCAAAGCTCAGTGACAGAGTATGTGGTTAGGTACAGCAGGACTTGTTTCCTCCAGTCCTCATGAAAGCCCTATTGTATGTCCTAATTCTGGGAAATGTCTCCTTTTAGGGTGAGTGTTTCAGATAGGGCACCACATGGCACTGTGTCACTTTAAATATACTTTGATTATACTCTATTAAGCTGTCAGATATTTGCAGCAATATTAGAGAAACTTTGACTTATTGGGACAGTTTCTTATTGTACACTAGTTTTCATCCTCTTATGGTTTAGTTGTTGAAGTCCATATTTAAAAAGAATATGTAGACTGTTGTGAAATGAAAGATATACATTTTTTGTCCATAGTCTAAAGTCCTAATAAAAATATAGCAATACACACTGTATTTTATGCAACTCATACAGAAAATGTCGCTGAATGGCCAATCAATTTAACTATTTCCACACATTATTTTGCACTTTTCTTTTCTCTTGACTGCACTATAAGTTTTGTCCCTCTCTCTTCCTGCCTCAGTCCAAACCATCCCATGCCAGTTGTTGCCACTCGGCGCCTTGTGTCTGCTTTTGACCCCAACTCTTCACACACTCACACACACTCTCACACACACATACTATACACACATTTATAGTGCACACTCACATCATCTTGTGTCGCCATCACCCGGACTGACCCTCGAACACACACTCTCCCTCCAGACCACTGTCCATCATGTGCCAGGCTCTCCTCTGTGTATTGTGGTAAATGTGTGTGTTTTACAAGTCTCCTCTTGGCTGTGTTAAAATGCCTGGCACTCTGTAAGGCCATTAGGATCGCACTAAAATAGCATGTTAAAGACACACTGGCAAATAGACAAGCACACAGACTCACAGTAATCATGACTGTCCTTGTTTGTTTGTTTGTTTATTACCGACGCTAGGAGGTTATGTGATCGCCGGCGTTGGCGTGTGTGCGTGTCCGCGTGCGTGTCTGTGATCAAGATAACTCAAAAACTACTGCACGGATTAGGATGAAGCTTTCAGGGATGGTCAGGACTGGTTTAAGGAAGA